>JBBPQV010000179.1:0-33434 GCA_038092675.1 Boletus rufocinnamomeus
CAATCATGTGGGTGGGTTGGTGATGATTGAGTCAAGTGATTGCCAGTCATGCCACCACCACCTCTGGCATTGTCCAGACTGAGTTCAATTCACAATAAGTATCCACTAACGAGTGTGTGAACACTCTTTCTCTCTGCTTTTCTACCCCACCTTTGTATCCATAGGATCTATTATATGTATTGTATCTATGTATTTGTACTTTGTAATCTTAGGGAAATCAGCTGAGTAAAAAAAAGTAAAAACATCAAGAAGGTCAGCACACATGTCTTGCAGAATTAAGGGTTTCCTAATGCTTATCCTGCTAGCAATAGCCAGATCACCCCAATGGATGCACTGTTGTAGATGGAATGCAATGACTGTTCAGTGTGTACATGTTATTGGTGGATCTCAGCGCTCTTATATTCCTTGCCAGTGATACTCCCCAAACAACAAGCTTATAATTGCTATATTTTGCTATCATGCTTCTGTGAGTCTGCCAATAATGGTATTACTGGCACTATTGTTTACTTTGTCCTTGTCTTCTGTCCCAGTTCTCCCAAGCTCCCAGCTTGAATCTGCTGCTTCTGTTGGGATCATGATGACATGTACTTCAACCGAAGCTGGATTACATAAGTCAAATACTGACAAAATGCTATTCATCATGTTTGCAGTAGTTGTTATGATTTGCTCCTATCAATGTCTATTTATTTCTATGATGTCTCTTCTCCCTTTTGACTTTAACTTATTTTCATCTTCCAAGTCATGTGACTAGATCATGTGATGGATCACATGACTTGTTTATCACTTGACTTCTTGATGCAGGCTATGCCATCAGTCATCACAATGCACTCTGAGTCACTCTGACTCTAATGGATGCATTTATCCTGTTATAGTTATATTACTCCCATGTTCATCTCTGTGCTGTGCACTTCTCTTCCATTCTGCCACTGCATGTGGTTGCATCATGTTTCTCATTTCTATTCTTCCATTTCATGGCTATGCTTGGCTCATGTTATGACTCATGCCTTTAATCTCCATCACTCTTATATGACCATATATATTTATATTGGTAGATTCAATACAAACATGTACACACATTATGGATAGTATATAAGACCTTGAGACTTCACTGGACATCCTCCAGTTTAGTTCTCTTGGAGTTTCCTCTGAAGCTTTAAGATTGAGCCTGATTTCTTTCACTTCACATCCTCTTCCTAGTTGATGTTTGTGGTGACCTGAGGTACAACTTGTACTTGCTTTAGGGTTGTGTCACTAGAACTAAACTATCATCACCACCTCATCTCATCACCTTGCTGATCACTGATAGATAGTGTGTCAGTTTCCTCAAGTAGAAGTCGCAGCTCTGCTCATCATAGAACACAATAGTGTGCATCTCTTTCCACAGAACCCTCCATGCCCTCCCACTACTGAGTGCTAGGCACTTTTGCTACAAGGAATCTAGGAACCTCCTAGATCATCCTTACATCTCATCCATCTGTGACAGATCGCCAGTAGTACCAGTTAGTAGTTCATGGGAGCTGGTTGACAGGTTAGCAGAGTTGCCACCTCTGGAACTTGTTCATGAGAACACCCCTGCCTCTCTGGCATTAGATTTCTTCAGCTACTTAGAAGAGCCACTCAAGCCACAACATTTCTGTTTCATAGAAGACATAGATGGGAACTTCCTTTACCACAAGGACCTCCTAGCTGGCCTCATCCACAAGTTCAATGCCAGTTGCCAAGATTACAGCCAAGCGTACCATTTGGAACAGGAGTCAGAGATTCAAATGGAAGGCTCAGACTATGACCCCAACGATCATCCTGGGCTGGACGCCTTTCTGTTCCATCTGATCCAACATCCTGCCACACCTTCTACATACCTCAGTTCCCAAGGACATCTCTCCAGATGTAGAGCTCACTGGTTTCATCTCTAGCATGTGGAACAAATTCCCTCACTTACCAAGCCCACCGATTAAAAGAGAGAGAAAGGAGAAAGAGGTACCAGAGGAAGTACCTAAGAAGAAAAAGAGAGTATATCATCATACAGTCAAAAGACTTAAAGGTGGCGAAGAACATCCAGATGAAGCATACACTGCCAAGGTACTGAGACCAAGGCATACTTTACATAAACCAAAGCACTATCTTTAGCTACCTTTTACAAAATGGCCACTTCTCTTACCTGCTCCCTTGCTGCTGCATTGACTGCAGCAGCAACAGATACAACAATCCACTGGGGTGACCTAGCTGGGGAACTCCGACTCTTCCTGGAGGCTCAGCAAGCAAGGCTAGAGTCCTCATCACTGTTGAACACAACACTAAACAACAAAATTGACAAATTGGAAGTGAAATTGAACACACAACCAACAGGAGTATCAGGTTCTCACCATGCTCCCTCAGCAGAACCAAAAATATCAAAGATTTTCACAGACCTCAGTACCTATGATAGTACACATGGAAAGAAGTTTGAAGAATGGTGGACTCATGTCCAAGCATGGCGCAAGATAAACCAATTCGCCCTCCTAGGGCTTGCTGGAATTAGAGCAGTGCTCTCCTGCATGACAGGAGGCAAAGCAGGAGTATTTGCAAGGGTGCAACTGAACAAAATGTTGACTTCAGACTACAACCCATCATGGGCAAGATTCAAGGCTCTTGTCAAGCAACACTTCAGGTCCAGCACAGAAAAAGACTGGAACTGCAAGGTGCTCACCTCCCTTAAGCAAGAAGACTCAACAATGGATATGTTCCTCATGAAGTTCGAAATGTATCAAACTCTCACTGAATATGATGACAGGAGACTCATTGAGCTCTTAGAGCAAAATGCCAATTGAGAGATAGTTGAAAGGCTTATTTTGGAACATGGCAGATTTGAAGATCTCGCCTCATTCAAGAAGCAGCTCTGGGTTGCTGGAACAAGGAAACAGCTGCTTAAATTTATTACCAAGGGTACTGTGGAAAGGGCCAGAGAAAAGATCCTAATGTGATGGAGATTGACGCCACTAAATCAGGTGGTGTCAAATATTTCAACTGTGGCAGCACAAGGCACATCACTAAGAACTGTAAGAAGGCTAAGCTGCAATGTGGTGAATGCCACTTCTTTGGTGGCAGCCATTAGAAAGGCTGTTCGCACTATGTACACGCCCACCAAGGGCAAAGATCACAAGATCCACTCTGCAGACACCAAGGAAACATCCTCGGATGACGATAAAAGCACTGACAAACCCAAGGCTGAAAAAGGCAAAGAAAGGGACTGGTCACAGTCCATAAAAGGAATGAACCTGGATGAAGCACATGCCTGGTTCAAATATTATGAGGCTCTGGCAGCCAAGAAGGGAAAAGATTAGAGCTGTTGCACATATCTGGATGTGCTCCAGCTTCTCCCACAAATAGATTTGAAACACTGTCAGAGAATGAAATCGTAGAAGTCAATGATTCCGAAGACCCCAAAAACATACATTCTTCTTTCAATTCACTGTCAGGGGGGCCTCCTGGTGAGCTTGGGCAGGATGTAACACTGCCACTTAATTCCCCTACAAAAAAACAAAAAAATAGTTTTAAAATCCCAGACAATGTCTTTGTGTGAAGCATCAAACCTTCTTGAGAGATACTATTGGATATAAAAATTGTGCCTCAGTTGCAAAAGAAAAACTTCACACCAACTAAAGCCCTTTTGGACTCAGGGGCTAATGTCATCTTTAATGACAAAATGTGGGCTGAAAAGAACCAGATCCCACTCACACACCTATGCAACCCTATTCCTGTATTTAACATTGATGGCACCAAGAACTCTGCTGGTACAACATCCAATACGCTGTTCATAATACTATCTCCACACTTGAAGCGCAAATAACCCAAAAACTCAAGAAAACCCCTGAGGAACTTGTTCCCAGGCAATATCACAAATTCCTTAAAGTATCCCAGAAAAAGGAATCAGAGCACATGCCCATCAGAAAACCATGGGATCATGCAATTGATCTAAAAGAATCTTTTAAACCTAAGAAAGGGTGCATTATTCCTTTATCTGCAATGGAGCAAGATGAAGTTGCCGTGTTCCTAGATGACCAACTCAAAAAGGGCTATATTTGCCCATCAAAATTCCCTCAGACATCACTGGTGTTCTTCGTACCTAAGAAGGACAGAAAGAAACAGATGGTCCAAGACTACCATTATCTCAATGAACACATGGTTAAAAATAACTACCTGCTTCCCCTTATTGCACAACTTGTTGACAAGCTTCAAGGTGCAAAGAAATTTACAAAAATGGATCTATGGTGGGGATACAACAGTGTCTGAATCAAAGAAGGAGACAAGTGGAAGGCCGCTTTCATATGCTTTAAAGGCGCCTTCAAACCCCTTGTTATGTATTTCAGCTTGTGCAACTCCCCTGCCACCTTCCAAGTGATGATAAATGAGATCTTCACCAATATGGATGGTGTTGTGGTCATCTACATTGATGACCTAATGATCTTTATGAAAACAGACAACCAGGAAGATCATGCCAAGATCATGCTGGAAGTTCTGAGAAGACTCGAAGAAAATGATTTATTTGTCAAACCTGAAAAATGCACTTTCTCCGCCAATGAAGTTGACTTCCCAGGCATGATTGTTGGCAAAGATGATATTAAAATGGATCAAGAAAAAGTCAAGGCTATCATGGAATGGCCTACACCAAGAACAGTAAAACAAGTATGGAGCTTTTTGGGCTTAGCAAACTTCTATTGGAGATTCATCAAAGATTATCCAATGGTGGCTAGACCACTACATGATCTCACAAAGAAGGATGAACCCTTCACTTGGAATGAAGCCCAACAAACAGCTTGCCGCAATGAGGCTTAGCGAGGCACGAGCGGCACCACAGAGCTAAGTCTTCGGACGAGCGGCGTTAAGCGGTGGCGCAGATTCTCTTCCCTCTGCTCCACCACCTCGTCCCTCGTCCTTGCCTTGCTCGTCCTCTTCTTTCTTTGCACCCACCACACCGCACCCAACCGTCATTTCCCATTCCGGCACCTTGCAGCTCCCTCTACCCAACCTGGGGCCCCGAGCGCGCATACCGTCTCCCTGCTAGTCATCCCTGCGAGGCGGACCCACCCGCCCTCACAGCTCATGACCCCAGCAGGGACCGGTTTCCGTTCTGGACTGGAAAGCGCTACGCGCTTCCACCAACCACTCTCATCTTCCCTTTCACACTTGTAGTACCCATCTGTTGCATGTACCTAGCTACCTGCAATCCACACCCATACTTCTCGTCCCGTGATCACAGCGACATCCAAAGAATGTGATATGCTTAAAAACCACTTTACAACAGCTCCTGTCCTCACTTTCCCAAACATTGATTGCTGTTTCCATCTAGAATGCAATGCATCAGACTTTGCTATGGGCACTGTTTTATCTATAGAAAAAGAAAATGTCTGGCACCCTGTTGCCTTCTCTTCTCACACCATGATGCCACAAGAACATAATTATCTGATCACAGATAAGGAAATGCTCTTGGTAATTCAGACATTAGAACAATGGCACCACTATCTTGAAGGGTCCAGACACCAATTTGAAATATGGAATGACCATCAGAACCTTCAATGGTTCATGACACGCCAAGACCTCAACTGACACCAAGTGCATTGGGCTATGTACCTTTCTCACTTCAATATGACATGGCACTACAAACCTGGCCACACTATGACTAAACCAGACACTCTCTCTAGACAAGATGAGCACAAAGAAGGAATAGAAAATGACAACAAAGGCATTACCATTGTCACCCCAGATAAGATCTGATCTACGATCATAATCGCAGATGATGGGGATATAATCAAACAAAAAATCTTTAATGCCACATGTCTCCTTAGTGAGATGGAAATACAAAAAATGCAGAAACAAGGCAGCATCCAAGAAAAACATGACGGCTGTCTATATGACAAATTTGGAAGGTTATACATATCTGACAAAGCAATTCTCCATATGGAGATTATTGAAAAACACCACGATGCACCAGTTGCAGGACATCCTGGTTATGAGAAAACCATGGACATTCTTCAATGTAATTATTGGTGGCCTGGAATGGCTACTACCATAAAAGAATACATTGCTAGATGTGACATATGCCAAAGATTCAAATCAGGCAACATGGCCCCAGCTGGCCTATTACGCCCTCTTCCCATCCCTGAGGCACCATGGCAAGATATCACAGCCAACTTCATTACTGGTCTTCCTGATTCCCATGGTCATAATACCATTCTCATGGTCATTGATCAACTATCAAAAGAAGTAGAGTTGATTCCCTGCACAGAAAAATGTTCGGCCATTGATATGGCTAGGTTATTCCTTTCCCATGTGTGGAAGCATCATGGTCTTCCCCATTCTATCACCTCAGACTGCAGTCCACAATTCACTTCCCAAGTTATGCAAGAAATCAATAAATCCCTAAACATTTCTACCAAGGTCTCCACTTCTTTTCATCCACAGACCAATGGACAATCTGAGATTGTAAACAAAGAAGTTATGAAATTCCTTCATATGTTTTGTTTCAAAAAACAAGAAAACTGGAGTGATTAGCTTGTCATCACACAATTCTCCATAAACTCCAAAACACATTCTTTGACTAAAAAGTCACATTTTGAACTCACACAATCTTATGTGCCACATATGGGAATAGAATCCATTACATCAGACAAGGCACCAGCAGCTAAGACTTTCGCAAGTAGCATGGCAGATGCCATAAAGGATGCAAAAACAAATCTAGAAAATGCACAAAAGAAAATGAAAGAAAATGCAGACAAGCACCACTCTGATGCCCCTGATTATGTAATCAGCCAGCAAGCCTGGCTATCATGTGAAAATTTACAACTCACATGTGCCTCCTGCAAGCTGTCCCAGCAATGGCTTGGCCCCTATGAAATCATTGGCCTAGCACCAAATGCAGTTGAACTGCACCTCCCTCATTCCATGCAAATCCACCCTGTTGTCAATGTCTCTTGGGTAAAACCTTACAGAGAATGGTTAGACGGTCAACCTGTAAATTGCCCAGGACCAGTTATGGTCACAGAAGATCACAACAACGAATGGGAGGTGGACTTTATTGTTGATTCATGCTATAAAAACAAAAAAATGGAGTACTTGGTACATTGGCAGGGATATGACGAAACAGATCATACCTGGGAGCCGAGAGAGAATCTTGCTAACGCCAGGGGAGCCATATTGTACTTTTACATGTCCCATCCTTCTGCCCTGCATGCTCTTACCATAGACCCCGCAGATTCCCTTTTATTATTCAAAAAATGACCAGAGCCATTGACATTGCTTTTGAAGAAGCAAACTCCCTTTGATCACCTGGAAGTCAATTTTTAGAGAGGGGGTAGTGTTACGGTTTGCTCCTATTAACATCTATTTATTTCTATGATGTCTCTTCTCCCTTTTGACTTTAACTTATTTTCATCTTCAAAGTCATGTGACTAGATCACATGATGGGTTACATGACTTGTTTATCACTTGACTTCTTGATGTAGGCTATGCCATCAGTTATTGCAACACACTCTGAGTCACTCTGACTCTAATGGATGTATTTATCCTTTTATAGTTATATTACTCCCATGTTCATCTCTGTGCTGTGCACTTCTCTTCCATTCTACCACTGCATGCGGTTGCATCATGTTTCTCATTTCTGTTCTTCCATTTCATGGCTATGCTTGGCTCATGTTATGACTCATGCCTTTAATCTCTATCACTCTTATATGACCATATATATTCATATCAGTAGATTCAATACAAACATGTACACACATTATGAATAGTATATAAGACCTTGAGACTTCACTGGACATCCTCCAGTTTAGTTCTCTTGGAGTTTCCTCTGAAGCTTTAAGATTGAGCCTGATTTCTTTCACTTCACATCCTCTTCCCAGTTGATGTTTGTGGTGACCTGAGGTACAACTTGTACTCACTTTAGGGTTGTTTCAGTAGTCCTCTGCAGGCATTATTTTAACATCCTACCTTCAGTGATGCAAAGCTCTCAGCCCCCTAGCCCAATCATTCTGTTAAACAGCTGGAATCTCACAGCTGGAGTCCACTGTCAGAAACTGGAGGAAAGTGAAGACAGTGGACTCCAACTATTGTAGGAGCAAACAACAAACAGACAACAACAACAACAACAATGCGCCACAATGTGGCACAATGTTCTAAGTATGAAAATGGAGTGCACAATCAATGATTCCAACATATTCTTCCAAGTTGTATCCTTCCCAACCTGGTCTTCCAGCCTCACCATTTGGTTTTGGAATCTTGCTGTTATTGAAGTCTTCTGATTCCAACATTGATAAGCTGGATTCAGATGGTGAACATGACATTGAGTGTTCTGATCCTTTGAGTTCAGAGGCAGGACCCTCCAAAGGAGCTTCAGCAAATTTCATGCATTTTGCAGGTGCAGAGGTCCTTGGTGGGGATGTAATGACTTGAAAAACTGGGGCTTTAGATGGAAATCTAGACTTTACTGAGGTACATTTGGTGGGTCCCTGTTGAATTTTTTTGGGGCTTGACAGCACCATCTCTGCAGCCACCAATATAGGTACCCTCAATATTAGCAGGTATGTATATCAGCTCTTCCTGAGAGCACAAAAGTGGTAATGGAAGTGGAGGTGCGTTGATCTCACAGGTCATCATTACCATTTGTTTGATTGAAGGCATCACTATGTAGTAGGGATGCAGCAGTCTTAATCTTACATTTTGCATTGTCGCACACAAACATAATAGTGACAAAAGGTATGTTTGATTTGATTTGATTCCAAAAGGCTAATTGGTAACTCAGCTACTGGCAGCCCACTCCTGGTCATTGCACACAAACATAGTAACAACAAAAGTATATTTCTAATTTGGCTTCCATTTCAAAAGGCTAATTTATTTCAGAGGCTAACTCTTGGCAACCCTGCTTCCCAGTCATTGTACATGGAAGTGCACAAACATAATAACAACAAAAGTACACTTCTAATTTGGCTTCAATTTCTGGCAACCTGCTCCCCAGTTGTTGTGCACAAACATAATAATGACAAAGTATACTTCATCAGCTTCACTAGTTAAGGGTTGATTCCTAACTCAGCTGTGGCAATCTGCTCCTGGGAACATAATAATGACAATGGGTACAATAAGTAACTTGATGGTTGGTCATCACCCAATATGTTGTATAAAGATGAATTTGTCACCTGAAGATAGAAAGATGACAATGAGCACTGTCTGTAGGTTCATATATTTAATGCATAGTTTACACTCCCACAGACACCTGATGATGGGTAACATATCTAGCCAATCCATCCTGTCACCCTGGAATATTTCTCAGGTAAATACCCATGTCACTGCTGTTCTTGAAGATTAATTCACTCTTAAATAGTCACAACGTGTGCCAGTCCCTGCTTCCCCTCCCACTTCCCTGCCATCCAAGTGTCAAGCAGTTGATGGAAATCTCCCTGCCCTGCCAGTGAAGAAGGTTGCTCTCAACTATGCTATCAATGAAGCAATCCTTTCCACCACACCTGCAAAGAGGGTTGCTATTGCTTGCATACAGCCAGTCTTCACTTCCCCTCCCATTTCTCTGCCATCCAAGCATTGAGCAGTTGATGATACAGATTCTCCTACCCCATCAGCAAAGAAGGTTGCTCTCAATTATACTCTTGATGCAGCAATTCTCTCTATTATATCTGTGAAGAGGATTGCTATTGCTTGCATACAGCCAGTCCCTGCTTCCACTCCAATTTCTCTGCCATCCAAGTGTCAAGCAATTGAAGATATAGATCCCCCTGCCCTATGAGTAAAGAAGGTTGCTCTTAATTATGCCATCAATGAAGTGGATCCCCCTGCCCCATCAGTGAAGAAGATTGCCCTTGATTACACTATTGATGAAGCAATCCTCCCCACCACACCTGTGAAGAGGGTTGTTATTGTTGTACAGCCAGTTCCTGCTTCCCCTCCCACTTCCCTGCCATCCAAGTGTCAAGTAGTTGATGCAGATGCAGATGTTCCTATTTCACCAGCAAAGAAGGTTGCTCTTAATTATGCTATTGATAAAGCAATCCTCCCCACTGCATCCACAACAAGGGTTGCTATTGTTTGTGTACAGCCAGTCCCTGCTTTCCCTTCCACTTCTCTGCTGTCCAAGTGTCAAGATGATATGGATCCCCCTGCCCTGCCCACCCCACTTACAAAGAAATTTGTTCTTAATTGTTTGCCTGCTCAGGAGATTGTGCTCAGAACTGTTTTGTGTAGAAATGAAACAATGCTTCAGAATATCCATCCTGTGAGTTCCTCCCCTCCTGTGCAAATGCAATGAAGCTTGAGCCATGAAGCTCATATCTTGTTAGTCCAATAGATCAATCCTTCACTACATGCATGTCCAGTTGCTTTACACAGTTGCAGAAGAACTTGATCCAAAATCCCTTTGTGTCAGGTCTCAGGTTTGCCATCGGTTTAACAAGATTGTGAGCCCACTTTACCTGGCATCTGTCAAATTTCCTGGCCTTGATGGAGATGGCTGGCTCATGTTGGAAGACAAACTGTGTGAATCCTTATCTGGAGATGCTCCAGTACATTTGTGCTTCCCCAGCTCCTCTGGTTTTCAACTTCTGAAGAAACAAATGTTCACCACTTTAATGTACTAATAGTATTCTTTGAATCATTAAGAGGCACTGGAGTCATACTTGAAGTTCATCTCTCCTTGTATAGAGGTTTCCAAAAGGTTTCTCCAGGGCTTTTCTCCCTCCTGGAGGTGATCAATAAGTCAGGGTGCCACAATCTTCATTGCAATGGCACCAGGTGGAGAGTGGTCAAAATTGGTATTAATGGTCACAGTGCTATTTGTGAAAGTTGGTTGCAAATCCTTTGCCTCAATTTCCCACTCCTCTTCACTCCATGTACTCATCCCTTCACCCTTACTGCTTTGCACAATGCACCTCTGCAACATCTGGCTCTAACAAACACTGGCTTGGAACCTAGGGAGTGGTCCTTTCTCCTCAAGTCAGCAACCTTTCTGCTGTTGTCTGTTCTGGAAGTCAAGGAGGTTTTCCCCATTTCCACCCTTGTTAATTTTCTCCTCATGCATCAAGTATGTTGGCTGCATGTCACTAACTGTGATATCACTACCATACTATCCAGAATGACATGGTGATGGCATCATCATGCCTCTATCCCTTTCTTGGTTCATTTGGATGCTCCCTCAGCTGTCATCATTGTGTTGACACATCTCATTGACTTGCCCAGCATATTCCAGACACTCAACATTCATCTCCACCAGTCTACTCAACATAATTTGTTTTCCATCTTGCTCTCTTGTACAGACAACTTTGCTGATATCAAGAAGCTTTGAATGACCATTCCAAGTGGACTGGATGACATAGCATACACAGTGCTGGATGATTCTCATACATGTACTGCAAAGGATGTCAGTCTCAGGCTTTCTGAATGAACATTAAACCCTGACACCATTGTAAGCCGTCTGATATTGTTGATTTTGTCACCTGCTGAATATCCTACAGCTACATTGTGCCTCATGGATGCAAGCATTTATCCAGGCTCACTGAGCATGGATACACACAAGTAGCTCTTTTCCCAACACAGAATTCCAAGATACATTTCACTTATTCTCTACACATACTCTTGGTGTATATGTGCTCAAGTACACAGACTGATTGGAACAGTTTATGTGTGTACATACTAGTGTATATGTGCTTAAGTATACAGAGATTCAAACAATTCATGTATGTACATACTACTAGTCCTGTAACAGAGTCAGAGATCAGAATAGTAGTTTGGGATGCTGACAGACCTTTGTTAATGATAAGACAACAATATGATCTGGTGACAATTGCCATCAAGCAAAGTGACACAGTACATTTGCTGGGTTCACTACCTTCAGGTTAGGGTATAGCATGCTAGAGTATAGGTGTGCTGGAAAATACAGATAGTGTCTAAATGGGTTGATAACATTTGGGCCAACTGGGAGGTAATGTTGAACAGCAAGTTGAACATGTCACCATCATTGAAGATGTACTTGATGTGTCCAGGAATTGCACACCCAGATGGAACACCTGCAGGATAAAAGAGCACTTGGCTATTCCCAATATGAGCAGAATGCTAACTATAGATCACACTATTGATGTGACATCAAGCATGCAAGGCCACATGCTTGTGAGATGTCAAGGCTGCAAGGTTGACCACTGGTAACTGTTTGTCTGTACCTAGACTGCCAGACATCATCAAAGATAACAGTGGTTCTCTATTAACTGCTATGTATTTGTCAAAGAGTATTAGTGGTCAAGATCCTATACATTTGCACAAACTGACCAATCAGGCATTCAAATAGAAAGCACCATCAGGAGCACACAGGTCCAAAAAGTTCAAGATAGTCATATATGTGGCATGCCATATGGTGATTTAGGCATAAAGGAGCTTTTGGCAAGACCTAAATCAGGTCTGTAAGCCAGGACCTAATACAGGCATGATATGCATGCATATGTGACATAGTCATAACCTGATAGCAGGCAATCTGGATGGCAGAAACAAGTTGCATGGTATGGTCCAGAGTGTGTCATAAGTGATTTGCCACTTCTTGTGATGAGTGTTCCAAGCCTTCCTCCCATAGACAGACCAGTGCCAAGGGTAGATATATAGTAGCCATGGTTTGCCATTCATCATCTTTAAGAGTACCAGCCCTTGCCTCACTAAAGTTCTGTGGAACAGACCTCAGCCATGATGGGACACTGGTATCCTTGAAAATTTGCTGAATTTACAGTATTACTAAAGGACATGAGGTGTGAATATGTGGGGGAGCCATCATTGGCCTGATCTTGCACTGTGCACAAATCAGATGCTGGGAATTGACTGGCTGCAACAATCCACTTACCCATTGAACTAGTGCTTTCATCCAATGAGCTTTGAGTACTCTTTTCACTGCCTGAGGCAATAGCCAAGTCCAACAACCACAAACTGCAGAGCTGCAATATTCTTAGCCATGAGTTTGTGTTTGGGTACACTGAGATGCTCCTCAACACAGTTGTTGTCATTACAATTGGTGAGGTTGTCAACTGCTCTAGTCAAAAGAGAATGGATAGTATGCACATGCTTTTAGTTATTGATGGTAAGTTTTTCTGCCTCTGGTGATGAATCCAGTGAGTGAAAGGTTTCACAAAATGCTGGCCATGACTCTGATTTGAACTTGTGTTTTGCTGCAGTGGTGGTGGTAGACCCCAGATATTCCTGAAAATGGCTCTGTGCTAGGCCTTCCAGTAAACAGTGCATAGAGTCCATGACCAACTGCCAGGCCAGATCCTAGTATGGGAGTTGCCAAAGTGATAACCATTGTACTCTATGTTGAATGAATAGCTTATGTTGCTTGGTGGACAACAATACATCTCTATAAGCTTCAGCATGAGCCTGTAGTGTATCCTTGTCATGGAATCTCCAATCAGCTGCTTTGAAGTCTGGCCTGCCAAGAGTAGATGAATGAAAGCAGTGACAGACACTGCAATAGAAGTGGCTGCTAGTACTGGCCAGCTATGTGGTTTTCCTAGCTGCTGGGAGATCACAGACAACACAAGCTATTGCAGATCAAGTGATGCAGTCCCAGTATGAAGCAGTGCAAGAAATCTTGATACCCCTTTTCCAACTATCCACTAAATTGTCCAACAGGGGGTTAAGAAAATAGTTCAGCTGATTGCCAGAGGGTTCATGTGGGCCAGGAATGATCCCTGCTAGATACATATTTTCCAATTTATATCAAATGTCCAGGGGTAGGTTCAGGCATATGCATGAAATGATTCCACATGATGTTGTTGTGTTGTACTGCCAATTGTCTTCAACATTGAAGAAGTTGACATTCAAGAAGAACAGGTAGCAGCCTTCTTCTCCATGATTTACAAACAATTTCTGACCACAGGATCCAATGAACATTTGCAGGAACTGGGCCTCCCACACATCCTTCACTGGAGTTGGCCTCAGTTTCTGTGTCTCTTGCAAGATCATCACATGGTTTGTCCATGAGGGCTTCCAATTTCAGCCTTGCTAGCAAGCCAGACAAGTAATCATGGAAATGGTGATAAATGAAGGTTTTGATGAGAGCTTTACAATCATGTGGATTGCCAACAAGAATAGTATTGCAAACATTATCCTCTGAATGTGGTTTGTTTATGCAGCGAAGTGGATAGGTGACTGGGCCTGATGAACTAGTTGGCTTGTAGGTGCAACTACATGAGGGACAGACTGCATAGGTAGTTGTGTGACCCCCAAGATTGAACTGAGATAATGCTGTCTTTATTGTCTTGGAAATCTGTGTGAGAGTGTGGTTGCAAAGAGCATTAGATCCAGAATGGATCAAGCCAAATGCTAGGATGAGGACAAGCAAGATAGTACCCAGTAGGAAATTGCTGCAAGTGCAACTAACATCAAAGAGCACAACACTGACAACACTGAGGAAAATGAATACTTGGGAGATCTGGTCACAGCAATCAATAAGGTGATCAAAATGATATACTGTATGATAAAATCAGTGTGGTTTCTAATTTCTGAAGTGAAGCACATACAAGACTCATACTCAACCACATTGCCTGAGATCTGAGCCTCACCAAGGCCTATAAGGCAGATATCCAGCACCTCGCATAACCTCATGAGTTGCTCCTTTCATACAATGACTGAAGGGACTTGTCATTTCACATTGGCTAAAATTCACCTAACAGCCAATAGTTGAGAGCCAAGGTGCTCATAGTAGACAGAGATGGAGATGAGAGTGACTGGCATTCAATATGCCTGAGTTGTTGCTCTATTTTGGTGGGCACTGCATGAGAAATGACTGTGCAACAGTTTTTCTCCTTCTTTTGAAGGTTTCCAGTGAACCTATCATCACCATGTTAGTTCAAGATGCCAGACAGTTGAAGATATTGAATGTACCCATAGTCTTTATTGGATGATTCTTCCACTACACAACATGGATCCTGATTGAATGCACTGACAGGTGTTGGTACATACAACAAATGAAATAATGGTGCATACATACATGTTCCTTAAAGAGATATGGCCAACAGCACTGGCTAATTCACTAACATCAGGGGTGTGGAAATTATCATCATGATCACAAGGAGACACTTGGGTTTGATGTTCATCGCAAGAAATCCACAGTTTGCTTGATTGTGTGTCAAGATTGGGACTATTGTCACAGATGGTAGTAGTGAAAAGCACAGCAGTGGGAGCTTCAATATTAGGCCAAGATATAGTGTTCAAAGATTGAGATGAATCACCTGAGGAGGGAGGTTGTACCAGATTGAGGACTGTTGCCCTATGAACATTGGAAGTGGGCTGGGCAATGGCTATCATAGGGACTGAGGTATTGCAGAGATGAATACACCTGAACCTGACTGGCTGAGACTTGCCAGTGGAGGAATGGGTGACTCCTTTATCATCTATGTATCTTGCAGCATGCTGAACAAACATACCACAAATATGCCATTGCAAAGGAGCACCTAGCATCAATGTTGAAATCTGGGAACAGGCAGAAATATAAAACTATAATGGCAAACAATGAAAAGGTGATAAGAGAGCATGGAGTCTGGTTGGTTTGGTTTATTGATCTGCATAAGTTGGCACAAGTATATCATATACTTACACACAGCTGACCTGTCTTTGGTGTCATTAGCTGTGATTGCACAAAGCAAGAACCCATCATTGCTAGAACACCATCTCACAACCAACTCCATCCTCACAAACTTGGGGAACACTGACGATGTCAAAGTTTCCCAGGTGCTGCTTATGATTGCCTCCATGTCTCTGGCACAGTGCCAGACCCACATCAATACTCTGTGTTCACAACTCACTCCCACATCACATCTATACAAAATACTAAGGGACAAGGGACTGTACACTGCAGCCATGAAGTTAATGGCATTGAGACATTTCCATGGGACCACATTGGGGGCTGGTTTGATGGCACATCATCTGGTCAATTGGATTGCAGTATACAGCAGAGTAAGTCAATCATTTGTATAGCTTGCATCCCATATGTTAACATGGAATCCATAACAAATGATGGAAAAATTTGCTGACCATCTCATCCAAGTGATGACTTTCCTATTACTGCCAATGGATGTTCTGAGCATCTTTACAGTAGACCAGGAGGTGACAACCAAGGAAGTCAGCATCAAGTTGCTTTGTGAACAATACACAGGTTTAATAATCAAGGACATGGAGAAACTCAGAGTGAATGATGTGGAGTGCAAATGCCTTAATAAATAAATTCTACTTGGATGCATGGATGACCAATTTCATTGATCTTATCTCTACCACAAACCAATTCAAAAAATTCAGGTCAACACACAGCAGTGAAAAAAGGAGCACAACCAGGCAATGAGTACATACTGGATCCATGCCATGTCCCACTGTGTAGTGCTGTCTCAGTATCTGCCTGAAGACATTGATGCAGAGACAGAACAGGTGATCAAAGGCATGGAGCACAAGATTGAATGGCTGCATATTGGTTTGATTTTCAATGGGCCAACATTCCTATCTATATTGCCTCTGCCAAATAAGTTTATCTTGTCCAACATACTGAAGTTGTACTCCAATGACCATTCAGATTTTGGTCAGGGTTCTTCGTGATTGAGTTTTTGTTAGCTGACCATCTCAGCCAAGCAAATGGAAAAGATGGTCATTGAACAGTGTGGCAAGCTTGTGAAGGGGGGGAAGTACATGCACCCTTGGACAACATACACAGCAGCATTGTTTTCTCCATTGGAAGGCAATGATGAGGCTGTCAATGAGATGAGTGCAAGTATATGGTATACTTATGCACAGGTGCTGATGTGCATCAGCTATGGTTGCTGCTAGTGGAAAACTGCAGGAGCCATCTTCTGCCCCTTGCAAGATGGTCAAAGGGTCTCTCACTCAGTGCAACCAAACTGGATGTGAGTGTGTGCTCACAGAAATTGACCCAATACATAAAGACCATCATGACAAACTATGGTAATATGGTCAAAACACATTGTGCTCTCAGCAGAGATGTCTCTTGTCCACATTCAAGCCTATCTGATAAACCTTCAAAGTTGGAGAATGAAGTGCACAACAAGTATATCACAGACCTGTGCCAGATGCTTTTTGTGACTTCACTAGCGTGATTGGAAAAGGGAGCAGTGAAGAAGATTGAAATATTCATCAAGCAAACCATTCCCTTCAGCATGTGCAAGTCAGATTATGAGCTACTGCTTGTGACCAACAAAGGTTGGTCAATGTGTACAAGCTTGGGCACCATCGTGAAGGATGTGAGTGGTATTACATGCAAGTCCATGAAGTGGTGGAACAGTTTCAGCACTCAACCTACTGACATTCAACACATTGACCAACAATACATCCTTGAGGAGATTGAAGGTGAAAGCAGAGGAAATGAGATTGTATGCATAAACTGCATTGATGAGGTTCATGCATGAAACATCAGTACTGTCCAAAATGTGACAGATCTCATGCTGTTAGACAATCTGGGACTGTTGGTACCTGGTCAGACCACTGCCAGCATAGCCTATTATGATATACAATATTTTCAAACCTTTTAACTTAGTGCTATAAAGTGTGTATTTTACAAACCTTCAGACTTCAAAGTCACATGATGTGCACATGATTGTGGGAACTAGCACATGACCATGATCTAGACAAATACATTGCATACATGCCTTATTAATTTCTGCTTACTTTCTCTCACCATCAATTTTCTGTTCTCATCATCACTTCTTTCATCTATCTATCTATAGTAATCATCCCCGTAGACCCTATGTTCTGTACACACTCCTGTAACATATATAAGGTAGCTGTAGTTGACTGGACTCCCCAGTCTAATCCATTTGTAGTGACCTATGTCCTTGTGAGTGTATTAAGGAAGACTGCCTTGTATTACCTTTTACTTCTCCTCTTCTTTTTATTTGTTGGTTTGGTGTAGCCTCAGCAGAGTCCCACCAGTGTTTGCTTGAGATCACTCACAACATAGCCAAGCCACTGCACAAACTATGCAAAGTGAGTACCATGCTTGTGTGCAAGTGTTTCATATACTTACACTGGTCAATCCAGGCCATGATGTTTCAGAGTGAAAAGCATCTGATGTATCTTGATGATTCCAACAAGGACATCAATAAAGTTGTATTCTGCAGTGAACTTGTAGCTGAAATGTGTCAAGAGTACCCCCTCCTTTCCAGTGATAGCATTGGACAAAAAAGAGAAAAAATACTGGGAGCCAATCAAAGAGGAGGCCATGTTAAAAAATATTATGCACCTTGATCTGGTGAAGTTGACAGACCACAAGATCCTTGACAAAGATTTGAAGGATCAGGAAGATGAAATGAAGATCTTTCTGAAGATTGAAGAGAAGCATGAAAAAATTATCATGTATGATAGACAAATGGAGGTGAGGATGCATGTGGAGTGGCAGAATGGTGCATAACTATACTTATACATGCTCAGATCACTAACAATACATATATATAGCCAAAAAAATGGTGACTTATGAGAAATCCAACTTGGAGTCTGGGGACTCTGAGGAAATGTGTCACAAAAAGGATGATGGATGCTGATGCCCACATCTGACATGTGTCTTATGCTTTGAAATATATACCATGGAAATTTAGTCACATTGGCGACCCTTAAGGCTTGTTGAACTGCAAAGGGCAAAAAGACTCAATTGCCAGGCAAGAGTAAGTATTTTATCAAGCACTACAAACATGCTTGCTGATACATGGGAATCCTTTTAGAGATGATGTATGGGAACCAGGCAAGTGTTTGTTCTCAAGCATAAGTATATGCTATACTTACACAATCTGATGTTCCATCAGCACAAGCTGTCAATAGCTCTGGTGATGAAAGCATGGCTAAAAGGACAATTGAGAAGTCATATAAGCACTAAAAGCCTGACCTTGCATACATACCACCAATCATTTATCTTTTCAGTGTTCATGCCATCACCTTCATATCAGCCAACATTGTCAAAATGCCCAGTCTCTGCAGTAGAGCATGGTTCAAATGAGAATGAAGACAATGATTTGTGTGCCCAGCATCAATGCATGGACTCAGACAACATTAACTCAATATATGTATGCCTGGGTTGCATTCCAAGAGGATTTTGCAGCATTTAACTTTGAGTTGGAGATGGATGACATTCCAATCATGTTGTGCATTTGGTAGGATGTGATGAGCATAGTGGAGTCATGTGATGACCCTCTCCACATATGTAAGCATCAGCATGCTGTATGTGTGTGCATGTTTGATAGTCATCTGATTTATTTAGTATAATATGTAATTTACATGTATATATTTTGCTCATACATATCTCAATAGAATTGTATGGTAAAGGGTCATGTGAATGCATATGTAAGCATCAATGTGCTGTACAGTGCATCTGCAAAACAGCTGAAATGAACACTTAAGTTGACTGAGGTTTGACAGCTTACAGTGTAGATATCTCTACATTTGATTGGTAGAGGGGATGCCAACCCTACAGTATGACCATCCTGATGTGGATATAGAAGATGCTGACCAAACCAGATAAGAATCTAATAATCTTACCCATGGAAACACTGCTGTCTGTCTAGGATGCACCACTGGATTAGTGTACATGTTCACCAACATGGTGTGCACATCACCAGCATTGGTGTGTGTGTCACTGGATTTAGTGTATGTGTTCACTAACATGGCATGTGCATCACCAGCATTAGGTGTGCATGCCACTAGATTGGTGTACATGTTCACCAACATGTCATGCATGCCACTGAATTAGTGTATGCATTCACTAACATGGTGAAACAACCCAAACAAAGTACTGGGTGTACCTTAGGTCATTACTGAATTCAACAAGAAAAAAGGGTAATGAGAATTGGGCTCAGTCTTGGTTGTGAGGGAAAACTCCAAGAGAACTAAATTGGAGGATGTTCAGTGAAGTCTCAAGGCTTATATACTATTCATATTGTTTGTACAAGTTTGTATCAGATCTACCAATACAACATAAAGGGGTGATAGAGATTAAGAACATGAGTCATAGAAGCATAGCCATAGATTGAAAGAAAGAGTGGAGATAAATGACATGATGCAACAGCATGCTGGGCAGAATGGAAGTGTGCACAGCACAGAGATAAACATGGGAACAATATAACTATAAAAGGATAAATATATCCATTAGAGTCATTTGAAGACTCAGAGTGCATCGCAATGACTGATGGCATAGCCTGCATCAAGAAGTGGCTGACAGATGAGTCAAGCTGTAAGTCATAAAGAGTCATATGACCCATCACATGACTTTGAAAAGAAAAGAAACAACTAAGTGTGAAATAAATAGATGTGTAGGAAGCAAACTGTATCACATGGTGTGCATGTCACTAGGATTGGTGTGTGTGTCACCATGATTGGGTGTGCATGCCACTGGATTAGTGTATGTGTTCACTAATATGGTATGTGTGCCACCAGGATTAGCGTCTACATTCACTAACATGACATGTGTATCACCAGATTAGCATGTGTTCACTGAAACAAGCCATTCTTGATCATCATCCAAGTATTCATTCTTCAACATTCTTCAACACATGCCAACAGCTGTATACCAGTAACTGTACAAAATGATTTCACATTGTGATGATACACATACATGGAAAAGATTACAAGCAAAGATTACTGGGCCATTGTCAGGATTGGTCCATAATATCCTCATTGCCATTCTTATTCTTTACAATGAACTCAAACATGTCTCCCATTCATTGCCTCAAACCCTTTCCAACCAGCTCTCCTACAATCTTGTCCTTGACCCACCCTTTCCTCAACCAGTTGACTATTTTCTCTGGAGAGGGGCAGGCAATCTCTTTCTCCAAGAAAGACATGATGATTTGGGTATGTTCTTCATCCTCCACAAGCTCATGCACCATGTTGACAAGTAATCCAAACAGAGTGTTGGATACATCAGATATCTTGCCTGCCAGGATGTCTTCTTTCATGTCATCCCATTGGTCATCCACCTCTTGTGGAAAATGTCTGAATAATATGGAGCTTTTTGAAGAGAGACTCAAATGGAATGGATGATATATGTATGCTTTGCTGAGGATTCTTTGTTGGCACTGAACCCATTATCAGAGGTGCTGCATTTTTCTGTCTAACATCAGCATGCAGATAGGCAAGGACAACAAATATGACTCACCAGAGATGGGTGTAGCAACACCACTGGTCCCACTGGTTCCAGTCATGGCTTTTCCATTGCCTGAGATTGGTGTAACTGCACCACTTATTCCACTGGCCTTGGTTGTGGCTTTTTCTTTTGCTTTTGCTTTTCCTGTAGCTTTTCCTTGGAAAATAAGAATATTAGTGAATGTGTACACTAATATTGACATTATTCACCAATGGAAATGGAAGGTGCACTTGCACTGCCATCCATCTCATCATTAGAATCTTCATAAATATATGCAGAAGTCAAAGGCAGCAAGTGAATTTTGGCCTTTTGCAGTTGTCCCAGCCATTTGCTCATCAACTTGGCTTGTTACATCTGTGTCTGATTGAGTTTTATAATGTAGGACATGGTTGATGAGATGGCAGAAGGTCCCAACCTCTCCTTTTGATGCTCTTCATTCATTCAAGCTCACCAGAAATAATTCACTTCACTGTTACTAGCAAATTTGAGCACCTTGAAATTCAGACAAAGACTTAGCTTCTTGATTGCAGCCCTCATTTCCTCTGGCTGCAACAGAAGATTGAGGCTTTTGCTGGATTTTGGACATGTGACACATTCTTGTTTGAGAAGACAGCCAACAACTAGAAATAATAATTGAGGAAATACCAAATATTAATAAATGTGTTCACTAATATTACTGCCACATACTGTCAGAAGCTGTTTCAATGTATACACCAGCAAGGGATCCAGCTTCTTCTCCTTGCTGATCTTGATATATCTGAGACTATCTGAACAAATGATGTTGACAATCTGTTGGATCTTCTTCAAGTTAGCACTCTCTACAACAGACACATTAGTAGCATGGGCAGTACTTGTGCCCAAGCTCTCATTGGCATTTGAGACAGGCATATATTCCAAGAGGGCATTAGAAGGATCCAGCTTGTGGGCTTCCTTGTAGCCATCCCACACTTTGATGGCCTCACCACTGGAACCAGACAGCATGAAGGAGTTAAACAAAGCAAACACTTCATTATGAAGAGACCATATCACAGTGAGCTGTACAATGTCATCCAGAAGGGCCATACACTTCCCTGCCATAATGATGGTGTTCATGAGGGTTTTTCCAAACAGATCACGGTCCATGAAGGATAAGAAGAACATAGAAAGGGAATCTAAGATGATTGTTTGATGAATGAGTTATAGTCAATCATGAGAAGAGTGGGAAAGGAAATAGAAGAGAAAGTTCAGTAAAGGTTAATTAAGGTGTGTGGGATTTAACAGGATTAATGAAAGAGAGAAGAGGCATAGGTTAGAAGGAAGATAGGATTTGTGAAAGAATAGATAGGATTCGGAAGTGAAGATGAGTTTTAATAATAGAAAGGGAAAGAGAAGATAAAGGGAAGAAAGGAAAGGAATATAATATGGTTAATAATAGTGTGAAAAGAGGGAATTGATGATGGGGGGAGTCAATCAGAAATTAATAAGTCATGATGTGCAATGTGTGTGTCTAGATCTGTGGTGATATATAGGTGTCTTTTCCCAGGATCATGTGTGGGTGTATGACTATGAAGGTGAAGATGATGTAAAGTAGGCATTTATACTGCTAAGTTAAAGGTAGAGTGTGCATTTATAGTGTTAAAATAGGGGTTTGAAAAGTGTTTAAAAATATTAGTAATTAAATGCTCCTTAAATATTCTATCATAACAGAAGGCTGCTGTTGGGCTGCTGTTTCATGGCATCTAACAACAATATTAGTGAATGCATAAACTAAAATATCATGAATATGTTTTACTGTAGTCAAAAAATTCAACAAGCCAGACTGCATGCTTGTTCAAGAATGTGCCAAGCTTTTGCATCATCTCTTCAGCCTTTTTTTCTCAAGGCTGCCAACAGGAGCTCTATTAAAGATCACTTGCACTTGCTCAAACAGATATGTTTCAACCACATATCTGTTCTGGATCCACATGGTGTGATGGTTGCTGTTGAGCAAATACATGATGGGAATGGTGGTAGTGATGGGGTCAGAAGTTGACAAAGGGGTCCACTCAACATGGTTTGTATAGGCAGTTGATTTCTTGGTGAGAGTTAGCCCAACATTGATGAAAGAGGAGACAATTGTAATCTCGATGCTTTCATGTTCATGTTGATTGAGCAGACCATTCACATCCTTTTTGTGTGTTATCTTCTTCAACAGACATGAATTGAGAGAGCAAGGATTGAATTGTTGGATGAGCATGGTCAGACCACAACTCAAATCATTCTTGTTCCCAAAGCAAACCAGCCCATAGCCAAGTCAGGTTTTCTTGACCACAGTGGCAATAGCATCATTTCTGAACTGTGTTTCAAGCTCTGCTGCATCCTACAATCAATGCAATTATTAGCATACACATTCACTAAAAAGCTAGGATGTTGAATTTTAGAAAGAAATACAAAATAGACTTGATTCTCAAACATATTAGTGTACATGTTTGCTAATGTTACTCAAATTATAAAATTAAAAATAAATCAAAGAATGAATAAACAGAATATTATGTAATAAATCAAAATGCACCCACATACCTTTTTATTGGGTTTGGATGCAGTTGTTTGGATTGTATGCTTTGCCTTGGACTATTGTATATAACTTAATTTTGAATAAAAATTAGTGAATATATATACTAACAATGGTTGTTGATGTTGGTGCTTGTTTACTTTTGTTTGTAGCAAATATATCTTTGAGTAGAACTTTGGATGGTGAAAGTAAAAGATCAAGAGTGGTTCTAATTCCAGATTGGGTCAGTTGGTATATATATTTTGGATAATAAATACTTATAAGTATTTGACAAAATTTGATCAGCTCAGAATATCATAAAGTTCACTTATATTTGGAATTCAAAATATCAACAGAATCCAATAACAGTTTACATTATATAATAATTATATAATCAGTCTGAGTTTCAAACTGAGTTATATTCATGTGCTTGACTTATGGCTGTGATTCTTCTCTTTTCATTTCCTAAAACATTCTTCCTTAACAGAACAACCCCTATTCATTATATCATTCTCACAATGTTTGTTTGTGGCAAATGTGATGTTTCCTTTACCACTAAAAGGGAACACAGTGGTCACCAAAAAAAATGTAGTGGTAACACAACAAACTGTCACAGTAGCATACAACAAATATGATCTATATGATTGCTATTGTTTTCACCCAAGCTGTCCTGCTGGAAAAGGCTATACAACCATAGAGGGGCTAAAAAAACATATGTGAAAAGTAAAGTCTCAATGTATTGGACCTCAGGCTATACACAATGAGGTAAGCTAATAGTGAACATGTACACTAATATTGTCTATTTAATGTTGATCACATCCAGGCAACCATCTTAGTAGTGCCCTCACAGCCCTAGGATGAGGTAAGCTATTGTGAACACATACACTAACATATCTACTAATTTGAATCATTTAGTCCTCTGACATATTGAATACCTCCATGGCATCGGATGTCAATATTCCAACATTACAAGGAATCAACCAAGTGAGCTGAGTTTGTTACACCTTACAGCAACACATTCATATCTTACAAACAAAATCTTTGTAGGCATTAAACCTGCATGTTGCACAGACACCACCACCATTGCAAATACATAATGAGGTAAGCTAATAGTATACATGTACACTAATATGATTCTAATAATGGACAGTTCAAAGGCAATCAATAGGCAATTCCATGCCAGTGTCCAATACCAATATGGATGTCAACTTGGATGACAATTCAGCTGCTGTAAGTAACAATCAAGTGATATTGATTTTCAAACCTAATATTGGCAATTCAGAAATACAATGCTCAGGATGGACTAATATATCATCCATATTTGGAGACCATGGACCTTGTCATTGATCCAGATTTGCTAGCACTTTGCTGCAAAGTTTGCATGGTGGCTTTGGCTCCAGAGCACATATCACACCACCTCTTTAGCAAATATCCAGGATTACATGTGGACAAGAAACACTTTGCAGAAGTGGTGCATCATTTGAACATATCAGAGGAATTGGCAATTTCTCCCATTACTGTCAGTGGAGTTGATGCATTCAAAGGTCTTAAAGTGTTGGATGGACTGGCTTGTGACCATTGTCCAAGAGTTTATACAGCTTCAAAATCAATGTGGACACATCATCAGAAAATCCATTTGGATACTCCATGTCCAACTACTTGGAAGTCCTGCAAAATGCAACAGTTCAATAGTGGTGGCTCAGGACTTCAGACATTATGGCATGTATTGTTACAGGATACCAATGCAGAGTCAAACTCTAAGAATGCACTCTTGACTCCCATTGACATCATCAAAAATCTACATCAAGAAATGACATGGTAGGAAAAGGGAAAGGGAAAGGGAACTACAACAACATCACAGGATGAACAGATTATTTCTCCATGGCTTTGTACAACCCAATAGCATGAGTATGTTGAGAATTATAATCTTCAAATGCTTTGTTGATTGGTGGAGATTCCTGGATGTGATGACAATGCCCAAGATGCACCAGGAATCAAAGAAAATGTCAAAATTTACTCTGATGAAGCATTGGGTCTATTGCAGCTTACTGACAAGTTGGTACTACAAAAGTTAAACTCTTCTGATTCAGCCAAATAGTAAGTCTATTAGTGTACACATACACTAACATGGATGCTAATTTTGATCAAAAAGTGGCATTAGCAATACACCACTCCATCACCATCAAGATTCCGACACAATAAACAAATATATTATTCCCATCATCAGTCTTCTATGCTTGCTATTATGTGTTCAAAAAGCACGTGATTATGATCTTCTTTTATCTAGTGCATTGAAGGATGATATTGCTACCTTGCATGCTGCATTAGAGAAGAAGTGAAATATCTCCCAGGCAATCCATCAAGTCTTGATTGGAGTTTGGATGACAAAATGGACAAAGACAACCAACAATTCACTTCCCTGCCCAACCAAGCAGCTACTTGCTTTGACCATGTTGGACAAGGATGGTGGACACCAGGAGCCACACAATGTCACTGGCCTTCTAGCAAAGCTAAAATATTGCATACATCTAACATACCTAAAAGAACTCAAGATGCACTCTTCAGATATATTCAATGAAGATGATGATGCTGCCTCCAATTTCCTTTTGTCCTGGTTTACTGAAAAGACCAATTCTCCATTTGCTTGCATATGTTTACTTCAACACCATGCATCCTCAATTGCATTTACAACAATGAGCATGTCTCATATCTGGTTGACAGATTGATCTAAATAGAAGGAGCTACTATACAAGGGTGACAAAAACCACCTAAATCAACTATGAAGCATGTTTGCTGAAAGTGGGCAAAAAATTGTTAATTTATGGGAGAATGTGATGCTGAGGGGAGTTAGCATATACATATGCTATGATCAGCTTGCGGATGATCTAGGGAATTGCAATGTGGATTACTCCTTTCTTATAGATCCACAGAATAGTTGCTTCAAAAATCAAGATACTCTGGGTGAAGCCTTCATGGCTGATTCAAAGAACACATTTGGAAATATTCACAATGGCAAGATGGTTTGGAACCAGAGTGCACTCTTGCAATGATTATGAGACTATGCAGAGTTCCAGTTACACCTATTGATGCACTGTGAAATGCTTAGTGGTGCTTTAGGTCACAGAACAGAACTTACACCCATGACATTCCACAATACAAAGCATTGATCTCTATGCAACTTGGTGATCATGAGAAACCATGTTCTGGTGCTTGCATATCTTACATGCTCTCTTCTTCTTTTTGCTGCAAGATGATGATGACACAGGGTAGGCAGTAGTGTCCGATTGGTTTTGTCTCTTGAGGCACTGATATTCTTTGGATAGTATTGATTTGAGCTGAGTAACAGTCATGGCTTTAGTGGTAGTCTGTGTGAGTAGGAAGGAGATGAAGGGATTCCATGAACAAGAAAGGGTCTCCAGCATAATGTCCTTGAAGTCAGCATCTGAGATGCACTTTCCCTGTGAAGCAAGTAGATTTCACATGTGGGTTAGCTTATTAAGGTGCTCAGTAACATCAGTATCTTCCATCACATGCTTCTGCCAAACCATGCTGATAGAGAACTGACTGAGCTGAATGTGAGCGGGTTTGTGGATGGTGCGTAGCATTGACCAAGTTTCCACCACCATGTCATAGTTAACTACATGGTTTACCTTATTGTTTGTAAGTCCAACAAGGATCTGTTCAGTGGCGGCTAGGTCAAGGTCAGTCCATTCCACAATGGCAGGGTCTGTATCTGGTCCTGGAGGCCTAGGAATGTTGCCTGTTGCAATACCATACATTTTCTTGTGTTTGAGGATTGCCATGATATGAGTTTTCCAGGTGAGCCAGTTGTCATGGCTTTCATCCATGCTGAGTTTATCATGTTTTGCGAAGGGGGTGATAGTGATAGGAGTGCGGGATGGATGAGGAATGGCAGATGTTATTGTAGTAGAAATCAGATGGGATGATGTAGTGGCAATGGTGGTTGTACCAATTTGGGAAGGTGGCTGTGCCAATTGTGCCTGGGGTGCAGTCTGCATGGCTGGCTGCACAGATGACATAGGGGTGTAGATTGATGGTGGACGATAATGATAATATGGCTGTTCTAGGTCAGAGCGTAGAGCTCATAACCTGTCTGTGCAGGAGGACTTAGAACAGACAGAGTGAGCCCTTTGTGAGGGCTGGGGATGACAACTTAAATTATTTCCCCCTTTCTTACAGATTAACCTATGTATATACTAAGGTACTATTGCAAATAGATGACTCGGATGTGTAATTCAAGTCTTGTCTATGCTGCTTGAGGCCAAGCTTGGTTTGCCCATATTTACACTAATGAGCAGTTGCCATACTCCAACAACCTGAGACACTAAATGCTCAAGTCCTTGACTATAATCTAGACTCCCCCTTTCTCACCCCTTATGCCTAGACTCTTCTAGACCCATTCTACCATAAGTGACTCACAAGGACTTGCTTTGACTCAGTGCTTGCCTCATGTTTGCCTCATGGCTACCTTTAACTCACACTGACTCATTATGATTAGACATGACTCCCATGCTATGCCCCTGTTCCATAGACTCCCCATGACTCCTACCAACTCATCATGACTCATCTTGACTTCCTGTAGCATAGCATATTGTTAGATCTAGTGTATACAAGTGTAAACCCCTAGACAGTATATAAGGCTGATGTTGCCCTCCAAAGGACCTCAGTCTTGTTCTCCAGGAGATTTCCCAACTTCGTAGTGGCTACATTCTCACTATCAATTGTCCTTTCTGGTGGCTTGCACTTCATAGTAAGTGTTGGTCATTTCATATGGCAAACCCAACAAGCCTTCTGATTCTGGTAACCAGAAGATATCTATGGCAGCTGCTGCACATGGTGGTAAGACCAAGAGAGGAAAGAAAGCAGGATACACCTCACATCAAGGTGATTGCAAAGGGAAAGGCAAAACAAGAGCTTATGAGCTCAATGGAGACAATGATAACAAAGATAAAGGATTTTCCAATGGGATTTTAGGAATGGAGAACAATGAGCTAATGCTTATTGATTCCTACAAATCTGGACCTTCAAATGAAGAATCCATGCATACATCTTGGTACTAGGATGATCTATATTTTATAGAGGATGATGATATATTGGCTGGTGAAGACTGCTTCTCTAACATAACCATCACACCATTCATTGTACATTGCCAGCCCTTTTGAGCCTGCTTCCACCATGAGTCTCCTAACTAGGTTGAAAGTGAATACCCATTATAAAGAAAATGAACCAGAAAAGAAATATATTAAATCTATAAAGTCTAAAGGCTTTTATGGAGACCTCAGCAGAAACCCTGATGATTCATGGATTGGTGGACTTGGTTCCAAGGACATCAATGTTTGGGACAGTTCCAAGACATTTCCTGGCTATGTAGATGAAGAATGTGATTTTGATTTTGACTGATATTCCAGGCTGACACCAGCTAAGATAAATCTTGCTAAGATCTTTTTGGAGATTCTGTCTACCAATGGTGACATTTTGACCTTTCACCATGATCACTGGATGATTGATAGCAGATCCACACATCATGTCAGTCCATATTATGAGAATTTTATAAGTCTTCATAATCATTCTAAAATGGCATCTACAGATAATGGATCAACCATGGAGATGATTGGACCAGGACATGTTATCATTGAATGTAGAATACTTAAGTAGTCACTAAAGTAAAGGTAAACTACTGTGGTGCGATGTAATTATTGCTTACGTAAGCTGTAAGTACCAAATATGGAATAATAATTCCAACACTCCCCCTCAAACATGAGAGGCTAAGAAAATGAGCTCTAAGTGTTTGCTCTGACAGGTAAAAGATAAAACTTGATAAATTTATACCAAGAAATGTTGTGAAATGAATTGTATCACATCCATGTAGCAGCATCATGTGCAGTGGTTCATGGTATAGTTGCATCCAAGCAGTGTCCAAATTAGGCAAGTTGTGCCTCACATGTGGCACAGGTGCTATCTCTGCTCATGCAGTCACCTTCAATCAATCCTGGCACAGTTGTCCTTGGGTTTTGTGCCTCTAGAATGCTTTCTCAGCTTCTATACTCCATCTACAATATATCTGGCTGCTCTGATTGGCACAATTTGGCCTTGATGTGACCATTTTGCTCAACTGACTCTTCTAGCTTGTGATTTGAGTCATCCTCAGTGATGTGGTGGGTCTATAGATTCAGTAGGACTCAAATGTCTATGGTGTCTTAGGACATTACCATACCAGGTGGTGTGGGAGGCTCAGGTATGCCACTTGTCTCACACTTGTACTGTTCATGCTGACTCATCTTGTGTATAGCTAGTGTCTTCATTCTGACTTGTTTCAAGTCATGATATGCACCACTCATAATACCATCATTACCACACCATCTTCCATTGATTCCAATGTGTTTGCCATCAGTTTTACACCTCCAATTGTCCTCAACACCTCCCAACTCAACCTGCTCACCTAAATGGCCTCCTGGCCCTCCATCTTGATATAACAACTTCATATTATTATTGCGCTGGTTCCTGACATCTCCAGGATGTCTCCCAACCTTTCTGATACCTTCACCATCATTCCAGCACAGCGCTTTGGCCTCAATGCCTTTGTTATGGTTTTATGCATAGCAATGGTACTCCAACCTGAGACACTACTCCACAAGGGATCTTCTACTGATGTTGAGGATCAGGTGTTGAAGAGTAATGAAGATATAGAAGAGGAAGTGAGGAAGCAAGTATACAAGGAGAATTGTCTCCAGGGATCAAGAGCCTTCCAGTAAGATCTCCTGCAGTATAGAGAACTCAGGGTATGATTGAGTAGATACAAGTTAAAGAAACATTTGAGCTGAGCTCAAACTTATGTACTACTGGTACATAGTTGAGGGCTGGTCTAAGGTAATAGCCTGAAGAGGAAACTGAACTCTAGGGTAGGCACAAACGCATGTAAGGCATGTCACATTGCGTATTATGTGAGAAGTCAGAAGAAACCAGAGCGGATATAATAGGATCAATGATCAGATGATCTAGGATCAACAAGGCTATCCAATTGAGGGCAGGCATCAGAGTCTACAATCCAGGGGCTGTATCTCAGAAGATCTTGGATCAATGAGGCAGGTACCAGGGCATGTAGGATCAATGAGGCAATACATACTTGGGTGATCTCAGATCTGTGAGGCAAAGTGCCACAGCTGACTGGGGAGATGTGGATCAGGGGAAGATCTGGGGAATCACCAGGGAAGATCCAGTCCTTGTGATGAGTGGGGACTCATCATCCAGGGGAGTGTCCAGTCAAAGGTCAAGAGCCCATTCATGGTGTAAGACCAGGGATTGTTTATTAGACAAAAAAAGGGTAGCCACAAGTCTTGATCATCAAATACAATCTGGTAATACAATGTTTGAGGTGAGAGGAAAAGGAGGCAAAAGGGAAAATGTCCAGGGAAGTGACACCAGGTCACAAAAACCATAACAGCCTCCTGTTTTGTCCAACTCACCCAGATGGCCTTCTGGCCCTATAACTTGACTTGGTGGCTTCATCTCATTGTTGTGCTGCATCCTAACATCTTCAGGATGTTCCTGGATGCTGTGGGAGTTGCCTGGTATGAGCATTTTGCTGTCTGGCTCACTCAGCTCATCTTGAGCCACTCTGGATGAGTTCTCCTCTCTTGGCTTCAGATGTTTCCAGACTCATTCTGACACATTCTGCAAGTTCTTCTGTTGGTTCCTAGTGTCCTTGTCATCCTGAATGGTCCTGACATGACTGTTTTGTTGCTGGTAGGTGCCTTGTTGCACCTTGGAAGATATTTCCACTCCCCAGTGAGCTTGATGCCACTTCAGAGCTTGTTCTCTTGCACAGATCATTCAGTTGAACTATAGAGTGGTGGTGGATGTGGTGGGGGTCATCTAGGTGAGTTCTTGTCATCCATTGAGGTGTGCTGACTCACTTCTCTAGCTCTCGGTGTTGATTGCCCTTGTGCCCTCAACAACTTCATCCCCTCCTCAATCAACGCATTTTGACACATCGTCATGTTCTCCCCCTCAACATGTGCCTTTTGGCATGTTGCTACAACCTCCCAGTGACCCTCTGCATCTGCACTTTCATGCATGATGCTGACCCCATGCAATAGCAATTTCTGTAAACCACCAGCCAGCCAATGTGTCATTTCTCCACCAATCACCAGCTAGCCCACACTGGCTAATGGACAATAATTAGTTTAAATAACAGACTGGCCAGTAAATGTATAGTCCTTGGTTTACTGGTGGGCCCATGACTTACCAAAGGATAGTATTAAATGAATAAGCCTCCCTTGCTGGCTGATGGATGGCTACTTGCCTGTGCATCACTGGCTGGCCTATGGTAACCAGTCCCTCCTTCACCAGTTGGCCAATGGCTGCTCACCTATGTATTACAGACTGGCCCATTGTTATGATCTTTGTTCATTCCTTCACCTTTTCCCCTTTACACAATCCTAACCAATCTTCTTACATAATCCCCTGATCTAATCTTCCATTCTATCCAATTAGATCTTCTATTACCTCGCTTCTCTTCCATTTCCCATCACCATGAAGTTACCATGTGTACTCCCACACCACCTTTCTTTTGATTACCGTCTTTACTTTCCTTCCATTTCTCCATATTTAGTAGTAGTACTCCCATGGCTTCCACAACCATTATGGTCCATGCACATACATATGTATCTACTATAAATACTAGTGATAAGAGATGGAACTCCCCAATTCTAATCTCTTCATCTTTGACCTCATAAGTCTTAGCAGCAAATAAGCTCCTAGTCAGTATTCCACCCTTGCCTGGTTGTTCGGTAAACAGCTGTATTCAGTAGCGAGGTCAACCATCTGGTCATCATATCAGATATGATCCCGTTTGAAGACTAGTCCATCATCCTTAGTGAAGGACTCATAACCGCTGAGAGCTTCCCTCCTCCTTTCCTCATCGTCACTCACCTCTTCCCTTCTCCTCATCTCCCTCTTCTTGTTGTTAGGGCAGTGTTGCCAATCATTGTCCTTCAACATCTGCCAAGACAGGGTTGTAACACCCATGGCTACTCTCCTGTGCACCACTAGCTGGCCCATCCTCACCAGCCCCTTGTTATGATCTCACCTCTCGTTTCCCCTTTCACTCGATCCTAACATGATCTACTTATGTAATCCCCCAATCGGATCTAGATCTGGATCTCCCAATCCCATCTTCCATTCCCCTGTTTAGATCTTCCATTTCACCCTTTCTCTTCTTTCCCATGCTGCTTACATGTGTACTCCCACACCCACACTCCTTTTCATCTCCGTCACTTCTCTTCCTTCTTTATTTATCTTCTACTGTATTTAGTACTCGCTCTTGCACGCTTACCCTAGACCCTTATGGTCCGTGCACGTACTTAGCTAGTATAAATACAGTGATGAGAAATCCAGAACAGCAGTTCTAATCTCTTTGTCTTTGACCTTTAAGTCAGACCGAGTTCGCTCCTAGATGTTCATCCAACCTCGTCCAGTGTACCTCGTCAGTAACCGTGTACTTAGAAAGTAAGGCCAACCACTCAGTTGCCATACTGAGTATGATCCTACTGGAGTCTAGTTCCATAATCCTTAGTGAAGGATTCTAACCACTGAGAGCCCCTTTCATCCCTTTCACCTCATTGCTTACCTCTCCCTGTCATATCCTGGAAATCCAGTTAAGTCCAACCCCGGTCCTCCGGACCAACTCCGCTTTTTGTACCTACGAACTCCAGTGTGTTCTCATTCGAGACGCAACCTCTGACCCCCGGACCTTGTCCATACTTA
>JBBPQV010000180.1:0-33427 GCA_038092675.1 Boletus rufocinnamomeus
AGAGCATCTGCGACACGGTTGCCAAGGTCTTGGTGGATGGAAGTCCAGTAAGAGACTGTTGAAGACAGTCAGATAAACAAAAGTCACACTGTTGAAACGAAACCCACCGATCCCGGCCTTGATCTCAGGGCGCTTCACGCCGCGGACATGTCCGACAATGTTGTCGACAAGGTGGGCACGATCGGTGTCGTTCATGACAGTAGCGTAGAGCGCACGTGGCTGCTCAAAGTCCACTGCAGGATCAAGTTCAATCACATAACTTCTCTGGGTGAGGATGTAGATGACTGACGTTCCGTGATTTCGGCCAGATCCCAATAAGCACCACCGACCCACCTCTCGTGGGCAGCCTCGCGTTCACGATCGCGAACAGCACCGTTAACAGAACCCTTATGCTTGAGGTACGTCAACGGGACGAGGCTGCTCTGGTAGTTGGGGCGAGCACCCTGGTTGTTGAAGTTCATAGGGCCGTCGCGCTGGAAGTTGGAGACCGGAACAATGGGCTGGTTAACAGGAAGGTGAGTGTAGTTGGTACCAAGTCGGTGGCGGTGGGTGTCTGGGTATGAGAAGAGACGAGACTGCAAGACAGGGTCATGGGAAGGCTCAAAGTAGGGGACAGTGTGGGAGGGAGAGAAAGCAGCCTGGGTTGGGTTTCGGTCAGACTGAGCCTTCTTCCGGAAAATGAAAGCGAACCGACCTGCTCAACCTCGGCGAAGTAGTTTTGAACGTTTTCATTCAACACGAACTTGCCGATGGGGCGCATGGGGTAGTCCTTGTGAGGCCAGACCTTGGTGAGATCCAAAATATTGTAGCGGAATTTTTCTGCTTGCTCAGCTGTCATTGTTTGCTAAAACGCGAGTTTACCGATCAGGATCCCTCTTCATTGGGTATAAGTACGTACGATATAAACCGTCCAAGAGGGGAATTTTCCTGCTTCGATAGTTTCGAAAAGCGCCTGGGTACCGTAGTCTGGGTTATCCGCGGCGAGTTTGTGTGCAGTGGGGCCGTCGAGGGTCTGAAATAAATGAGAATTGGCAATCGCAATCAGTGGGGGGATAATGCCAACCTTGAAACCACCGTCGGCAATGAGGTGGATCTGACTGTATACCCAGCTGCCGTCGTCCTTGACGAACTTGTAGGTGTGGCCGGAGTAACCGTGCATGTTGTGGAAGCCATCGGGGGTACCGCGATCGGAGAACAGGATGATGATCTGGTGGGCGGACTCTGGGTTTTGTATAAGGTAGTCCTATAGGGTGTCTAATCAAAAACAAGGGAATAGTAGGAGATGAAAACTCGTACCCAGAACATGTCAGCATCTTTCAAGTGAGTTTGGGGGTCACGTTTCTGGGTGTGAATGAAGTGGGGGAATTTGGCGGGGTCTCTGATGAAGAAGACGGGGGTGTTGTTGAAAACCCAGTCAAGGTTGCCTTGTTCAGTTCTGATCTTCAGGGCAAAGCCACGGGGATCACGGGCGGTATCCGGAGATCCTTGCTCACCACCGACAGTGGAGAATCGGGCGGTAGTACGGTGCTTCTTGCCGACCTCAGTGAAGACCTTGGCAGAGGTAATGTCACTGAGATCGTGGGTCAATTCGAAGTAACCATGTGCACCGGCACCGTTGGCATGGACCTAGAGTGGTCATGGTGAGGTAGCAAAGACGAGTCGATCCGTGTAGCGGACGTACGACACGCTCTGGGATTCGCTCACGATCGAAGTGGGCGAGGAGATCAATGTGGTGGAAGTCTGGATATATCGTAATCAGATAGATGAGATATGCAGAATGCCGATCGGTACAGACCCTGCAGAAGGAGGGGGCCGAAGGTGCCGGCGCGCTGAGCGGCGTATGGTTCTGCGACAGGGGCACCGTTAGAGGTGGTGTAGACGGCACCGTCTACGCTCTTCAAAACTTGTGCAGAAGGCATTTTGGGAGTAGGTGAGGATGGGGGAAGGAGGGAGAGTGGCGAGGATGAAATATATGAGGGCCAGCGCAATCGATTTCAAGTGCCGCTGAGAACGATGCTACGATTCTGTCGAGAAATGTCAGCTGGACGGGGGAAAAGGGTTCAGGCGTCATCAGTGTGTTGTTTAGAACTCAGAATGTCTCACACGAAAGATGAAAAGGAGGTCTGGCTGTTCCCGCGGGCGGGGCCTCTCGATCTCCATGTGTCCAGACAATGGTACCGAGAGCCAATCGTAACCCGCGCAATAAATCCAAATGCGACAGTGCTGACTAGTTCATGCGATTCTCGGGACTGCGGTGACGACGACAGTTAGTACCTGAGAATGCCACGAGGATGGTGCCATTGGCCCGCGGCCCGCGCGTGGGATGGATTCTTTTGACGGCCCGATTCGTTCCCGCGAAAGCTTCACGACCCTCCCAAGGCGAAATGAATGGCTCGTTCGTGACGTCGTCGAACGTTTTAACCTTGCAACGCAAACGCACTCGAATGATGCAAAGCGAAGGTGCTAATTTCGGTCTCGACAACAAAAGCAAATAGGGCGTACCCCAACAACACTCTTTAAGTAAAACCGATCAGAAACGATGCTATGAGATAAGAAACGATGCTGACAAAAGGGGGGATATCGCGAACCTGTCCTTAGTAACCCTTCATGTCGATGGCGTGACTCCAGATTTCCCTCCATTTGAGCCTCCTTTCACAATCTTCACGCCAGGTATACTCCGCTGCTTACTTGAAGGCGGAATTCTCATCATATCCGAGGACTCCGCATCGTGCATCGAGGGTAGTGCAGTCGATCGTCCATGTGCAATCCCTCCACTATCATCCTTTGTCCGTTGAACTTTGCCAGAGGTCGACCTCGTCCCATGACTCGACGCTCTTTGAGACTGCAGTGAACGCCTAGGTGGTGCAGCTGGCCTACTAGGTAGTGCCGGTCTCTCTGCAAAAGAGGAAGAATTCGCCATCTGGCGGAGTTTGGCCTCCATCATGGCAATTTTGGTCGACGTCTTCCTAGACCGAGCCGTCAGCCGATCCAGAAATAAACATGTCTATATCCATGTACTCACGCTTCGGGGCGTGCAATCCCACTACTCTTCGCTAAACTCAATGCGGTCGGCATAGCATCCGATCTCTTGTTTCTGCCGGTATACGATGGTCCCAAATCGTGGTTTGGTGCTTGTTGTGCAAACGTGACCACCAACTTACGACCACGCAAGAGTCTCCCGTTGGCAGTTTGTAGCGCCTTTGCTGCGTCCTAAATGCCCAACGAATCCAGTCAGCTTAGGTCGCCTCGGACAAAACCTTCGGTCATGTAATCCACCCGTATCGCCGTCCAACGCACGTTCGTGATAACGGAGGATACAAACGTCAAAAGAGTGCTCACATAACCGAAGGCGCACGACTACTTACCGCTTCGTTCATAAACTCGACGAAGGCATACCCTCGTGGCTTCCCCTTGTTGGGACCCGACTTGTGAAACAAGAAATCTAGTTTTGCAATTTTCCCAAACTTTGTGAACACCTGAAGCAAGGCATATCTTGAATCATTCAGAACATGAGTTCGATTGACAATCGATGTCTTTTGGCTCACTCATCCACGGTTGAACTGAGATTACCCACATAGAGCCGCTCCCTCAAGAGCCGTGGGGTACGAGAGGATGAAGGTGCTGGATCACTCGTAGAATCCCTCGCCTCGGGCTCTGGTATCCACAGGTGCGTGCCCATCTCTTGCGTGCTATCATTTGGTGAAAGTGGATGAGCAGCTTCGCCGTCCATGATGTGAGAATGAAAGGAACTGGCAACACTGCACTTCAACGCCACAGCATGATCCCTAAATGCTTACGTCATCGTCCAGAACCCAGGCAGTACTAGTTAGCAGTACGGATAAAGATACAACCAGCATCCAGTACCGGCAATGTATGCAAGAAGGTGAAAGATGGTAGAAATGATACAGGAAAGGGCAGAGGTATACAAGTTTGATGGAATGAGAAAATGCCGGAGGATACAGAATTGAATCGAATGCAGTGTCAACGGCCCGGGTACCTACGGGTGTCCTTCCTCGGCTGCTTGGTGAAAGGCATTTTCCTCTGTCCTATTCGCTGCACAGACGGCTCCTTCTGACCCTCAGGCAGCTGACTCCCGGGGATGCCTTCGGGGATGACAACAGGTTTTCCAGGATGCATAGTCCTGATGTGCCGCACGAGGGCGTCTTTCCGTCCCAGAGTGCTGTCGCAGAATGAGCAGGGCCACACTTTACGAGTTTCGGGATGGCTCGTAGAGTTTTCAATATGTCGGATGTAGTCCGATGTGCGGGTAAACCCCTGTCCGCAAATTTCGCAACTCGTATGAGCGGCATCAGATTGCCCCCCGGAGCCTTGACCTGTCTCGCAATTCGAGCTTTCACTGGGTGGACAGTCGGGAATCGATGCAGCTGTCTGTCTGGTGGATTTTGAGGACGCTACAGCCCTTGGACGCCTGACCCGCGCAAACCCGGGGTTCCACTCTTCTTCGTCGACGTTCTTGGCCTTTGAGCGTCTCGGTATCTTCCAGGGAGGAGCGTCATCATCGAGAGTCCCCGCGCCGCGCTTCCCCCGCAACTTCACCGAAGTCACTCCCGTCAACGTGGATGAGACGGAGTCGGTCACTTCGACTCCTTCATCGCTGTTGGAAAGTGGCACGGGCGAAATTGCGGGTGAGAGGGAAGAGCAGCCAATGAGGGGTGAAGAGTTGGGGGACGCACTCGGCGATTGTGAAAAAAAGCTAAGAGTACTGAGGGGGGACAACGACGGAGATGCAGAGTATCCGGGCAGTGGTGTTTCTCGGGGATGACACGTCATTGGCGAAAACGCGAACAAAGATTGCACCATATGTGGCGAGGGGGGCAATGACGTGCAATGGGCTGACCCGGGTGGAACAGCCTCAGTTGGGGATGCTGACGCACAAGGCGGAGGAGATATCACAAAGATAGGTGTATTTGAGGGAGGCGTTGGTGTTACCGGTCCCAGACTTCCACATGGGGTGGCATTGAACACCCGTGGAAGAGAGGTGTCGGAGATGATTTGTGGTGTGCAGGCGATGTCCTCGAGCATCACATCCTGGACTTGTGACGGAATATCCTCGAGATTGTTCCCGGCTTGATCAAGAAAATTGATAGCCTGAGTTGAACATGGTTCCTCTGCCAGTACCTTTGCGGCATCCCACAGGTCATCCATATTGGCAACGTTAGCAAGCGACGGATCGGTCTCGGGGGTCCTCAGCCAGGGGGTGGACGAAGCGACGCTAGTTGGGGACGCGTCTGGGGAAAGCGCGGGAGGGAACAAGTTCACGTAGGACGGAACGTGTGACGGTGACAACTAGTACATATTCTCAATATCTGCATCGACCATAAAAGTAACCATACTCACGTCGGAAGTCGGGAGGAACGCGTTTTGCCTAGCATCCGGCGGGGTTCCATAGGGCAGGGCGATGGCGTCGAACGTGTCGACACCTTGACGAAAGTTGTGGCATAAATCCGAACCAAGTAGCAAGCCACTTGGTTCGTTGTATCCTCGGTTGATATGGAGATCGGTGGGGGTTTCTAGACTTGGGCTGAGACCGTTGTGAGACCATGACTGGGTTGATTTGGATCGGTGACTTACAAATCCTTCAGATCCTCTAGACCACAGATATCCTCATCGACAGGAGGGAGGGCTGGTCGATCGTCGGGGACGTCGATATACTGGACAAAAAGATCTCCGTCAAACATGATCAAGGGAAGGGGGGATAAAGGGCTGCGTAAATGAGGAAGCGGTCCAACGGATGGGGAGGAAGGAGGGGAGAACTCGGTAGACGCGCAACATCAGGGCATTCTTATCATGAACGGGAACGAACTGATTGATCTTGTTTTTGATTGGGGGTCCACCCTATAAAAACGTGTTGTACACGCGCTGGCAGGGCTGTTGCCATCACGCTGGTCCATGTTGGTTCGAGTGGTTCCGGGGTTACTGTCTTCTTTTGGCGCCACCTCAAGAAGTTCCCTTGAAAAAAGCGCCGAAATACCGTCTTACATACAACTCTGACCGCTGACACCGGACTTATACTTGGTCACGATCCAGGGTTGTTACATGGCGCGCACGATCGGCGAGCGAACTCCGCGTGCTGTACACAGAGATCAATCGAGTGTGCATGTGGGGCCACTCACCTGTGGTCACCTAGCTCGTCCCGGGACCCGAACACGAACTTCGAAATGTGCTGTGGAGTGCTTGTATTGCTGTGGTATCATCCCGGGATATTTGGGAAATCTAGAAGAGCGCCAGTACAGCCGCCATCAAAGGCCCTGATCAAGCAGTGAATCAATAACACTAGTACTTGGACGGGGCACGAACTTCGAAGCGCATGTCTTCGTGGAGAAAGCATCCGATATGACGGACTTCCGACCTCGGATGATTCAGACGCTCCCGGCGGATCCCAACGGGCATCAAAGTCGCAGTCCAGTTCGCTTGCAGAGAACAATAACTTCGTGAACATAATTTACACAAACTCGCCGCCCAAACAGACCACATACATAGCGCGAGAAGTTAAAAATACAAGAACATATAACGTCATGCGAGGGTGCTCTTTCTCACCTCCATCAAGTCGCTTATGTATGATAGGGACCTTACGCCGCAGACCGGGACTTGGATTGATTTTTGTTCGCTCGAGTGCCCCATTCGCGGACAGTGCATTTCGTTTCTTACGTCGCGGGCTTTGCTAGTCTGTTCATACAATCTGTGGCTCTGCCATCTCGGTGGCCAGTGTCACTGTACTCCAGCTGGTGCTCTTCTCTGGTCTCCCCCATGAATTCAGGGCTCAATATAAAGTGTTTGTGGACATATGGAGAACTTAATATGCTCGTTGATTTGAAACATCGTTCTGGCAGCGTACATAAGTTATAGGTCAGTCAGCGGGCTTTCCCGGTACTTTCCGATAAACCTTATACATCAAAACTGTACAGTTATTCGTCCCCCCGCTTACAGATAGCCATACGATCGAGGCGAGTTCCCCATCATCGACAACATGGGAAAAGGTGGTCGTCGGTCGTTCCCCACATCGAACACAATCTCACCCACCATGGCTACTGCATAGTTCACGGATCTCTTGCGCGTGCCGGCAAGGTCAAGTCGCAAACACCAAAAGTTGAAAAGCAGGAAAAGAAGAAGACCCCAAGAGGTCGTGCCAAGAAACGCATGCTCTACAACCGCAGGTAGGCAAGAACGGAACGATCATGCCTGGGAATTGCTGACGATGCGTATACAGATTCGTGAATGTCACGACACTCCCTGGAGGCAAGCGGAGAATGTACGTGGACTTTCATCTGATTCTCACATGTGGCCTCGTTGCTCGGTATCCGTCTGACCGTGACACCCTTTCTAGGAACCCCAACCCAGAAAAATAAACTGGTCTTGTACCTATGTATTAAAGTCTACAGGGGGGTTCAGGAGCATTAACTTGCAAGCACCTGGTATATAACACGTTTCCAGAGGCAGTACTAGTCGAAACAATAGCATGGCATTTTTCGCGATCGCAATGATAGCAGCCGCCTAATGCAAATACAACGATTTGATCTTCCTCACATTACGCAGCACTTGTTGGATCGTCCCAGAAAGTGGCTCGTCAAGTTCCCTTGCGAAAATCTTCTGTTTGGGAACTTAAGCGTGTAAAGCGATGCGTGACCTACACCTTGTCATGCTTCTCTCGTGTACGGTGGTCAATGATTTAATTTGGTTCCTGTACCATTCTTGATCTCAAGTTTCTTGGATAATTTCATCTATGGAGGTCTTTCCTCTGAACCTGGGATTGTCAATTTGTCATCGGGGCAGCGTAGCTTTGGTGCGGCCTTTGGACTTCAGGTTGACTGGCATGTGGTCACTAGCAGCAGTTTGGAGAAGGGTGACCGGATCTTCGCCTACAAGCGTCGTATCAAAGAAGCCTGTGCAAACATTCCGAAATAAATGCAGGTGTGTCCACTAGTTAACCTACTCGTTGACAACACGCGTGAATCGCTCATCACGACGGTGTTCAGTCGGTTTCTTCATCTGAGCAGGTGTCATCACAGGCGGTCCTACCCACCAAACTCGTTGGCAAAACACCGCGGCGTAACCCGTACCCGTGCGGTACCCTACCAGACGTGAGGCGGAAGCAAAAACCCAGTACTGAAGAACGGCATCGTCGTCATCAGATACACCTGCAAGCATCAATGCCAAACCCACTTAGACCGCTCTTTTATCCCTTTGACAGTCGAGAAACGCATGTTTGAGCTCACGCGCCAGAGTGAAACCGGCTATGGGTAGTGTGATCAGTAATGAGCAGCTGCAGAACAATCCATCGCAGTAACTCATCTGGTTACCTAACCTTCTTCCTCTTCGGTGGTAGAAAATGCGCCTCTCGTCATCCTCCTTCCTGGTGGTCGTCAACCTATGCCTGAAATTTTCAAATTCTTACCAGTGCCGAGTAAGACGGACATAGGGTCTCGCTGAAAAGGCACTTCCTGAGGCGAGTCGCAGGCGTTACACCGATCCGTCGGAATACTGGAAGAGGAATGACAGGTGTTTATGTACGCCCGGGGGGATCATAACTTGGCAATTTACAGAAGCGAGGGTTCTCAAACTTAAGGGTGTATTGGCGAGCGCTTGGCTAAGTGTATGTCCGGGGGCTGAGCCTCTGTGATGGGATTCTGATGAAGAATATACTCAGCTCAGAATTCTGAGGGATCCGAGGGCTTTCACAAAGGACATACAATTTCAAGACGGGGAACGATATTCGGGTTATAATTTGGTGCAGTGGGTGCGCGTGAGCGGCAGACTTCAGGAACCCGGGGTATCTGGCTATTGAATGGGGTCAAATCGTAACTTGCTGTACCATTCATTCCTCGAGAAACAGACGCGTGAGTGATTGAACTCTGTTATCCTTGAGGGTTTGGATACTACAAACTGAGGGCGTAGTGCCAAGCGAGTCGCGCTGCAAAGTCACTATTGCCAAAACGGGAGGGATTGGAAAGGCAGTTGGTTTGTTGAACGAGCTGGATATCCCTTGATCCCGACACCAGCTTGGCTTTCGATCCTCTACCAATAGCTTGTCGGTGCTCGCCTCAGTGCTCAACCGTCAAATCAAGACAGCAACGCTCAATCTACGTTTTATAACACTATACCCATTACGACGATTATTGATCACACTACCCGTAGCCGGTTTCACTCTGGCTCGTGAGCTCAAACACGCGTTTCTCGACTGTAGATTGCGGTACCAAACATGAATGGATTATGGAACTCTCAAAGTGCAGAGGCAGCCCGTGCCGCTGCCCTCCAGGCTGAGTTCAACGAGAAGAAATGGGTGTGGGTACCGGACGAGAAGGAGGGCTACCTTGCTGGCTGGGTCCATCAAGAGGATCAAGAGACCGCTGAGATCATCATGTCCTCGGGCGGAGAGGTAGACGTCCTCATAGTTGCTTTGCCACCTCTCCTCACGTTCCGCTCAGATACGCCGAGTTCTGCTCTATGCTTTATCCAAGATGAATCCCCCAAAGTTTGACCGTGTGGACGACATTGCAGACCTCACGTTTCTGAATGAAGCCAGTGTTGTTCACAATCTCCGTCTAAGGTACGGCTCTGGAGCAATCTACGTGAGTCTGCTCCCCCACTTTTTGCCTGGAGACGTACAGCATTGCTCCTGGACATTCGTGGCGCGTTTGTCTTACCGGTCATGAACTAACACCCACACCACAGACATATTCCGGGTTATTCTTAGTCGCCATTAATCCTTACCAGAACTTACCACTCTATACCGATGCCATCATCCAACAATACCGCAACAAACGACGGGATGAAAACCCGCCACATATATTTGCAGTTACGGAACGTGCATGGATAAATATGCAAGAAGAACGCGAGAACCAGAGTATCCTCATCACGTTCGTTGAATTCGCGCTATTAACCTTGACGTCCTAACTGAAGAATCATTCATGCAGCGGCGAATCGGGAGCTGGTAAGACGGAAAGCACGAAGAAAGTTATTCAATACCTTTCGGCCATAGCAACAGATGCCCACTTTCCCAACTCGTCGCACACGCACACACCGTCTATGTCTTCTTCGTACTCAACGATACCATCAATCGGGTTGCCTAGAAGCCGAAACAAGAGTATATCAATAACCGGAACTGGGGGTACCATGACTGCTAAAGAACGACTCGGTTTATTGGAGCGACAAATCATTCAAGCCAACCCTATCCTCGAAGCCTTCGGGAATGCACAAACCCAGCGGAACAATAATTCGAGTCGTTTCGGCAAATTCATCCGTATTAGTTTCGCCCCTGATGGCAGTATCTCTGGGGCCAACATTGACTGGTACTTGCTGGAGAAGAGTCGAGTAGTTGTGCGGAGTCCTGCGGAACGGAATTTCCACGTGTTTTACCAGTTGATGTCCACCACTGGCTCCCTAAAGGGTAGGCAGGATAACCCTCATATTACCTTCATATTGTTTACTGGCTTCCAGATTCGCTGTTGCTAGATGGGAACATCGAGGACTACGAATTCTTGAACCGGAGCAGGAGGGAGATTGATGGTGTTAATGATCGGGATGACTGGGATACCCTCGCTGTAAGCTGACCTTCTTGCTTGCGCACACAAAAATGGTTTGTTGACCGTGCCCCAAGAATGCTTTCGAAGTCGTTGGCTTCTCTCAAGCTGAACAGTATGATCTATTTCGGATCGTATCAGCGGTTCTGCACATCGGCAACATTGCCATCACTTCCACGCGCGCTGACGACGCCGTTATGGCTGACCCCTCTCAAGCGGAGCGTGTTTGTCACCTCTTGGGAATTCCGCTGGCGGAGTTCACGAAAGCTGTTTTGCGACCCAGAGTACTTGCCGGAAGGGAATGGGTCATGCAAGCGCGGACCGGTCAGCAGGCTTTGGATGAGCTCGCCGCTCTTTCAAAGACACTGTACGAAAAATCATTCGGTGCGCTGGTTGAGCGTATCAATCGCGCCCTCGATCGGCCGACACCCAAGTCGACATTCATCGGTGTACTGGATATCGCGGGATTCGAGATATTCGAAGTTAACACGTACGAGCAACTCCTCATCAACTTCACCAACGAGAAACTTCAACAATTCTTCAACCATCACATGTTTGTCCTGGAGCAGGAAGAATATTCTCGCGAGGGCATTGAGTGGGACTACGTGAACTTCAAGCTCGACTTGCAACCGACAATCGACCTTATCGAAGGGGGTGGTAGCACCATCGGTATCCTCAGCTGTTTGGACGAGGAGTGCATTATGCCCAAAGCCACGGATCTCACTTTCACAGAGAAAGTGCATTCTTTGTGGAGTGGAGATCTAGCCCCCGGCGAACAACCCCACCCTGGTCGTACAAAATATAGTCTCCCCAAGTTTGAGCAAGGTTTCATCATCACTCACTACGCCGGGAGAGTCGAGTACCGTACCGATGGTTGGTTGGAGAAGAACAAGGATCCATTGAATGACAACCTCACTCGGGTTCTCGCCGCATCCACACAACCCTACGTTGCGACTCTTTTCCAAGACTATGCTGGATCGCTCTCTCAACTGCCCTCTTCGAGCGTCGGGTTCTCCTTGGGGAAGAAGCGCGGTGTCAAGAAAGGTGCTTTCCGCACCGTGGCTCAAAGGCACAAAGAACAGTTAGCGTTGTTGATGACCCAACTCCACGCCACTCAGCCGCATTTCGTTCGGTGTATAGTTCCTAACGCCAACAAGAAGCCAGGAAGGGTTGATGTACCGCTTGTCCTCGACCAGTTGCGTTGCAATGGTGTACTAGAAGGCATTCGGATCGCTAGGCTAGGTTACCCCAATCGACTTCCCTTTGTCGAGTTCCGGCAACGCTATGAGATCATGACTCCTGGAATTATCCCTCGCGGTTACATGGACGGTCGTAAGGCTTGTCTCCGCATGGTGGAAGCTCTGGAACTCGACAGAGAGCTCTATCGAGTGGGCATGTCGAAGATTTTCTTCAAAGCGGGCGTGCTCGCCGAACTCGAAGAACGCAGAGATGCGTTGTTGTATGACGTTTTCTCGAGGCTGCAGGCCGTGGGACGAAGGTTCTCTGCGCGAAGACAGATGAAGAAGATTCTCAATCGTGCCATTGCTATTCGGACTATTCAGCGCAACGCTCGGATCTATGGCGAACTTAAGGACTGGCCATGGTGGCAACTTTACACGAAGGTCTGAAGATCCTCTTTTCATGCCAGTCTTTCTGACGTTATGCAACCATAGGTCCGACCCCTACTAGCTGCCACGCGCAACGATGAAGAAATCCGGCGGAAAGAGGTAGAGTTGCAGCTCATCAAGGAACGGGCAGAGAGAGACCAGCGCGAGAAAGAGAACTTGGAGAACATGAAGATGTCGCTGGAAGCAGAGAAACAGAGGATCGTTAAGGAACTCGAGGAAGAGCGGGCCCTTACGCTTGACAAAGATTCTTTACTCGAGCGGAGTAAGCAGCGGGAGATTGAGCTGGAAGAGGAGATCGTTGCTCTACACGCTGACCTCGATGTTCTCGATTCGCAACTGGACCGGGCACTCCTCCGACAGAAGGAAACTGACGAAAAGCACGAGAATCTTCGGCAAGCATTCGATCAAGCTGCCGAACACCTTGTGCGGCTTGAGAGCGAGCAGAATGAGTGGAAGAAAAAGGAGGCAGAGTTCGCGGACCTTTTTGCCAAGATGGAAACTAGCATGGGACAGCTCCAAGACGAGCGGGATGAACTACGGAAGTTGAACGAGGACTTCACGACCTTGGTATCCGAGCGCGACGAAGACTTTACCCGTCTCAAAGAACGTTCCGAGGCATCTGTCAACGAGCTCCAGTCCAAGTTGGCCACAGAGTCGCGCACGACGTGAGTATCGGAACATGCAATGCTCGCGAAATCGGACTCATTTGTCTCTCAGGGAGCTTCTCAACGCCAAAGTTATCCACCTGGAGAAGGGTTCGCAACAAGCCAAGGACCAACTAGCCGAGCTGACTCGCACTGCCAACGATTATTCGACAATGCTCCAGAAAAAGGAGGACGACATTGTCCGTCTTGCCTCCGAAGTCGCTGCATCGAAGCGAGAGCGTACCCAGCTACAAAAAGACGTCATCGAAACCCGTGCTTTGACTGAAAAGCAAAAGGCCGAGTTGGATGCGTACAGGGTGGATGTGGATCGCACCCTGACTGCGAAAGCCAGACTGCAGGAAGAGCTCGACGAGCTCCGTGCACTGATGGAAACGAAGACCACGGAGGAGACACGCCGACGTGAGGTCGAGAAGAGCAAAGACGACGAGCTCGCTGACCTGCGACGTCAAGTCGCAGACCTTCAGGGTCAGCTGAACGCGTTCCGGAAGACTGCTCTTGACAACGAAAGCCAGCTCAAACTCGAGGTCGAGAGGGTTAGTCGTCAGTATACCCAGCTCGAGAATTCACATACGTCGCTGCTGGAGCGCGAAAGGGCCGCAAACGAGCAATCCGCCAAGGCTGAAGCTGCGGCAGTAGCTATGGAGAAGTCGAAGAGAACGTTGGAATCGGAGCTGCAGGCACTCCGTGCGAAGCAGATCGACTCGGACTCACAACTCGCGGAGGCTATGAAGGCCAAAGAGGTAGAGTTTTTCATTCCATTGCCTAAACATGTTCGCGCGTCTAACTTACGCCGCTTTAGTCCTTGGAGCGACAGCTCACTTCATCCCAAGGCAAGTGTCACGAGCTCGAGGACACGGTTCTACAGTTGGAGAGAGGAGCTCACGCCCTCGAACGCCAAACGGAGCAAGCTCGGAAGCAGTTGGAAGCCGAATCGGCCAAGTACAAACAGCTCCACCAAGTCGCGACCAACCAAAAGAGGGAGCTCGCTCTAGACCACGACCGTCTCTCCAAGATGGACGCAGCCCTCAATAAGGCTCTCACCGACCTAAAGAACAAGGAATGGGAGACCAAACAGCTGGAATCCAGACAGGACAAGAAGATCGTCGAGCATGTTCACGTACTCGAAAAGGCGAAGAAAGTCACCGACCAACAACTCAAAGACGCCCAAGAGGAACTGCAGAAGACCGCGGTATACATTCGATCTCTGGAGAAGGCAAAGTTGGCGTTGACCCGTGAGGCCGAAGACTTCGTACGCGAGAACAAGATGGAACAGGTCGAGCTCCGTGCCATTGAAAAGACAGCACGGGCGAACGAGGAAAGGGCGCTGAAAGCTCTGGCGGCTCTTGAATCCGAGCGAAGGGCCAGAGAAGTCGCGGAGTCTGGTAATCGACGCCTGCAAGCTGATCTTAACGGCGTCAAGGGTGAGTTGGAGGTAACCCGTACTCAAATGTCCGCAATGCAGCGATCGAAGGACAGCGAACTCACCAGGCTTGCGAAGGACTCCGATTCTAGCCCATCGAACGCATCGCTACAGCGCGAGTATTCGTTGAAAATAGCGCAGCTGGAGGAAAGGCTTCAAGATTCGGAAACCGTGCAAGGGATGGTCGCAAAGATCAAGGCTCAGGTCGAGCGTCAGCACAAGGAGCTACTTAACCTGATCATGAAGGATACGCCGATGGACGAGGGATTCCGCTCTCGCCTTGTCCGCGAACTTCAAGTCGCTGAAGAGGAGCTCGCGCGCCAGTTTTCCGCTGTTATCCGGTCCCCAGATTCAACGAAGTCCCTGCCCGCCATCAAAGACGAATCTACAGCTCGCCTTGAAGAGTCACGTAAAGCTCTCGTACGTCTTTTCGAGGTTTGATCGGATCAGGACTCATGACAGGTTGCACCCAACAGCTGGCTCAGCAACGTAATTTGCAGCTCGAGTTGGAAGAGGTCCGGAGACAGACTCGAGAAGAGCTGGCCGGTGTCCACGACAGGCTGGATGCTGAGATTGCATCCAAGAATGACACGATTAGTATGATTATCCACCTACGCGAATGAGTCTACTATACTAACTTCAAGCAGACGCACACAGGCAGCTGCAGACTCAGTTCCAAGAACTCCAAATAACATCGGCCGCTGCGATCGCAATGCAATCGGGTGGGTGGTGTTACCAACTCCAACACCGACCTTGGCTGATCCGGATCCGAAGAGTTGCAGCAGGCAATTTCGTCGTACAAGCAAAAGACGACGATAAACAATGCAAAACTTCAAGATGCTGAAGTCGCACAGGCAAAGGCAGAACAGGCAGAAATATTTGGTGAGCAGAGAGACTTTTTCTATCGCACGAACTGACTCCGGATAGCTCGCCGTGCATTCACTGACTTGGAGAAGACACATCTCGACATTGTTGCAGAGAAGAAGACGATCGAAGAGAGACTACAGACCACGGAACACAAACTCCGGGAATTAGAACAGCAAATCGAGGAAGAGGATCGAGAATCCTCTGAACTTGGTATCCATAGGCGTCGTCTAGCCCAACAACTGCAAGACGAACGTCTCCAGCACCAAAAGGATCTTGCCGAGCGTGACTTTGCTAGTGACCAAACCCGAAAGAAGTACCAAGGTAACCATTCTTTTGTGACCATGCGAGAAGTTACTCATCTACTCCCAGCCGAGCTCGCCCAACTCAGTGAAGGTATAGATTGTTCGCTCCTTCTCAATCAGTTTCTCATCATATTCCAGAGCTTCAATCTCAACGTGACACCATGACCCGGCTTCGTGAAGATAACCGCAAGATACATTCGGACTACGACGAACTGCAGTTACGCTTCGACGAGGAAGTTTATAGCGGTGGCGCGTGGAAGAGAGAGAGAGAACGCCTGGATACCAAGATATCAGACTTGACGAAGGCGTACGAAACCTCCACCGCGGCGCAATCCGACCAACAAGCGCAGATTGTCTCTCTTCATTCTCAAGTCCGGGAGCTCAGGGGCGTTTTGAACGATGCGGAAGCAGACCGCGCGATGCTCCAGAAAGCAAGGCGCTCACTGCAGGCGGAACTGGAGGGGATTAAGCTTGACCATATCGATGCCAGCAAGGTAACGTCGGATCGAGAGGTACAGAAACTCCAACTCGAGAAGCAGGATCTTGAGCGCTCTCTGGAAGAGCAAGAAGATCGCGTCGCCATGGCCTTTGGCCGCATGAAATCTGCGGAAACTCACGCTGCTGAAGGCCAACTGGAACTCGATAAAATTCGCATGGAGAATACAGAGCTGGACAGAAAAAATGTATGTAAATATTTCTTTCCTCTATCGACATTTTCCTTACCCGCCTCGTAGGCTCAGTTGGAGAAGCAAGTTAAAGACCTCAATGTCCGGGTCGTGGACCTGGAAACGAAATCGTATACTAGCACGCCTCAGCCAAATGCGACCGTTCGCCAGTTACAAGCTCGCATCGAAGAACTTACTAGTCAACTCAGCCAAGCTACCAACGACAAGAGACATAGCACGCCACTCCGTTCCTCCGACAAGGTGGTCAGAGATATCCAACTACAGCTTCAAGAGAGTGAACGTCATCGTTCGAAGCTAGAAGAGGACCGGAAACTTTCTGGGACCCAGATCCAATCCCTCCGTGAGAAACTTGATAAAGCGGTTAGTCGACTCTGTTTCCATCAGTCTCCCCGCTGAACAAATGTATAGCAATCGTCTGAAAGTGAGTTGGTTCGTGCCAACCGTCGACTTGAACTACAGGCTGCAGAAGCCAAACAAAGCACTTTGACGTAAGTTAGCTCCCCATCGATGTAATTCCCTGATGACTTCATGATGCCTCTAGCCTAGAGCGTGAGGTGGAACGGCTCCGTAGCCGTATTAACAGACCAGGGTCTTCTGTGGTCAGCGATACAGCCAGCGCATCTGGATCCTCCTCTGTTGGTTCTCCACGCAAACTCAAGCCGTCATGACGATTGAAATCTACGACGATCATGTTCTTATATTGAACACCGCCTCATCATATTCCTTTTTACTCGCCACGACATGTAACCTCAAGTCTTGCATCAGCTTGTAGCCTTTGCCCATTATTTTTCCTGATTTCCTGATTACCCTTAACGAATGATATAGTTTATAACCATTGATAGAGTTTCTCAGCCTTTCCCCATAATATACCCGTCAGAACGCGAACGTCCGGATGACCGTGTCATTGGAGGAATGCAAGTAGTCATCTTCAGTGGTAGACCCTGTGGCGTGATCAGCTTGTTTCAGATGTTCGATACCACCCAACGAATGGTATACCGCTGTGATACCAACTGGCCGCTAATCAACGTCAACGTTGAGCAAGGACGAGCAGATAGATCTATTAGCCAATTTCCAGATAGACATTGATGAATCAGAACAAAATTTGCAACGTAGAACGAGTTCGTAGTGGATCATATACCAACAATCTAACTCAAGACTTGATATTGGTTCAACCAAACAAAGGTCGATCCAGTGGGAATAACGGTGTTCACCGCAACCTCCTCAAGGTTAGCACCACACTCTGTTCTCTTGAACACCTTCATGCCAGCCGTGCCCGCAATTCCAGCGGCTACAATATACGCCTCACCACCAAACTCTGCTTGTTCACCGGACATCATCCCTCGGATCTGATCAAGACCGGTATAGACCTGGTTGCGCAGAACGAGTTGGTTGTCCACATTCTCGAAGATAGCAATCGTGTCTCCCCGAGGGTCTTGTACGCCCATATTGCGGTTCGACACGTAGATATACGGGATAGGATACTCTGCAGTAGGCTCGGGAATGAGAATTTCAGCAGCGGCAAATATTGAGCCCGCGGGTGGGTCAGGGGGAATGATCGAAACATTGGAGAGGAATTGAGAAGTGCCGTTGGGGTAGGAGGGGACCTCCTGCAGGGTCAAGGTACTCGCCAACTCGTGAAGGGTGTACAACATCTTGTCTAGAGCACGGTCAACAAGGTGCACCAGCGAGAGGGACTGTGGGGACGGCGTACCTCTGATACGGATATGGCGAGGTCCGCTACCGATGGGCTGTTGGATATAACCATGGAGGGTATAGTCACCGGGGTTCCCATCAACCTCGCCGAGTCGCCAGATCTTGTCATTACCCTGTAAGTGGTTGAGATGCCGAATTGATACACCTAAACTCGGAAACTGGCTGACCTTGTCAGGAATGAAAAGTTCAGGACCATATTGGTAGGTCATGTGAGCCATTGAGTGGGGCTGGGCACTGGTGACCCGGGTAGGGGCGGGGAATGTCCAGATGTCCGAGTCATTGGAGAAATGCAAGTAGTCATCTTCAGTTGTGTAGACACGTACAGAACCAGAGCCATACTATGCAGTGTTCAATGGAGTGGTTATGCGAGCTGAAGAGGACGCGTACATTGGCAACTGCAACCTGACCTGTGGACAAAGCGGCGCAATAAGCGGGAAGGCTTCCCCCGGAGCTGGCTGTATCGACCAGAGTGACAGCACCCTCTGGTCCAACGGTGAAAGATTGTATGGTTCCGTTTGGCTGGTTCTGGTTGACCGCGCTAGACGGAATTGCTCGGGTCGAAACACGGGTAAGAGACATAAGAGATACGTACTACAAGATACTCTTGTTCGTGGGGTGAGAGATGATCCACGTTGCGTTGTCGCCCGTCATATACTGGTTGAGGTAGGTCAAGGTGTTGTGATCGGTATTGAACAGATAGGATGCAACGAAGGAGGTAAAACCGCTAGCGAGAATTGTAAAGTTGACCATCGTGAACGATCGTTACACGTTGAAAACGAGAGGCAACTCGAAATTGTTTCTTGTTCCCTGCCGCGGTGGTGGTGGGGCGTTTAAAGGTCTAAAGCTGGTTGCAGAACATAAGATCGCCGCCTTCCGCTCGCACAGTTTAGAATCCATGTCTTGATCGGATCTACTCGTAGGTGTCTGGGGATGGAATCTGTGCCGTCTAGCTCCGGCACGGTATTGCATGGAAACACAGAAGCGCATTCGTGACGTTTCCGAAAGGGCACGGGCGCATGGCTGCCCGTGAGAGCAGTTTCACTGCTGAGCACTGATTTTCGTTAATCAGATCTCGCCGTAGATGGCTGGGGAACTAGTCGGCACAGTACTGCACAGGAACGCAGAAGTGCATTCGTGTTCCGGAAGGGCACGGGTAGGCAATTGCATGGGTATACCACCTGAGGTCGCCGGCCATACACGTACCCGTACGCGGAGGTTACCCATACACATGGGTTAAGTATGGGTATCAGTCACGGGTAGAGAAACGTGGACCTGGGGTCGACCCACCACGGGCCACACTCACGAGTCTCAGTAATGAAGCGCATGCACCAGGTGACCTCTAGCGAGCCTCGAAGCCAATGCGAAGCGGCGCACCGACGATACAAACACGTCGAGTCGACATATAGGGACAGGTCGCCATACGAGCGAGCCAGAGGAGGCGGGAGGCGGCGAGGATGACCGGGAGTGCCAGAGCGATGGCGATGGGGTCCAATCGAATGGGATACGATGCGGCAAGGATGGCACAACGAGCGACCCGAAACGAGATCCACGCGGGCCCATCTGGAAGACATCAACGACCGCCGCCAATCCACCATCTGGCTTCCTGACTTATGTAATGCCATCTCCCGGAACATCCCGCAAAACTAGTAATTTAGAGTTCAGCCACTCAGCCACTCGATTGGAGCATTTCAAGGTACTGTCGAAGGATAGGACATAGGAAACCTCAAAACCTCGCTCGTCATGGTATGCAGCCTTCTATATAACTCATTTGGTGTGTCTTAACGTTGTACGCAGCCTAAAGAAATCCGGGATATCAAACAATTCATCGAGATTGCGCGGCGGAAGGATGCTACGCGTAAGTGTTGGGTCAAATCTGTGGATTGAGCAACACACATTGATTCCTACGCTTTCCCTGCGCATACTACGCCCCTCCCTCTACCCATCTATAGAGGCCCGGATAAAGAAGGTCGCTGCAAAAACGCCCACCGGCAAGGCTCAGACCAAGTTCAAAGTTCGGTGTTCAAGATACCTTTACACCCTCTCCATCGACGACCCAGAGAAGGCTGAGAAGCTCAAGCAGAGTCTTCCTCCAGGTATGCCTACGCGCGCTTGTCGTGTTTCCAGGACTGCGGCTGACGATGCCGCACTTTTCTAGGCTTGACCGTCGTGGACTTGGCCCAGCCAGTAAAGAAGAAGTAAACCATCACGCAGCTGACTGATATACTTTTTCTCGTGATTCATGAGGAGGTGAGCGCATGAGGAAGCGGAGGACCTCAATGTGCAACAGTATACAGATCATGTTTGTATGCCCATGCATTGTATGCACGAGTCGCATGATACAACAGAAACTCGACCAAAATTTCGCAATGTAACCCCCCCCACGTCTGTCAGATTGCCGTGCTTCCTGAATGCTTTGGGTGCTATCGCGAATGCTGGGTATCCGGGCAATGAAGGTCAAACTGCGAATCACCATTGAACGCTCGAATGCTCGAATATGGTTGCACGGAAGGTTGCATTCGATGACCTGAGATGAACTGGTTCAAGCAGTTTGTAGAGTGTCAACCCTCACTTGCACGGTTACAGGATTGCATGTCCTTTCGACCGCAGCGGTACGATGTCTTATTGAGTGTGATAATTGCACCATCCCGGAGAAGCGGGTATATCATTTCTTCGCCCAACTAATGGTACCCAGAAGTCCACACAGCGCTATCAGGAGGAGCGCTAAGAAGCTAAGGAATGTCCTACATGCTCTTTGCACCCTCCCCTCCTGACTCAACCGAGTTGTGTTGTTGAGAGCCTCGAGATCGACATTCTGCAAGCCATCACTAACCGGACCGTAGAAGAGCTGCAATAATATGACGAGTGATTGATGTCCGTCTAATGCCGTGATTGGAAGCATGTTTACGAGGTAGAGGGAAAGATTCGAAATCTTCATATATCTGTTATAAAGCTTTGTCAATTATCTTATGCAGAGAATCACAACACCACGCACTCGAAGAAAGCAGAAGCGAGTTTTGGAAGTTTATATGATACAAGAGAAAAACGGGAACGCAAAACACTGACTTGCACTACACGAAAAAGAGATCGTCTCAACGCATTCATAACGGCCCAGAGGCATTCACGTACCCTGTTCCCAGATCTCCTCCTTTGGACCCTTCCAGACGATAATGTCTTCTATGCTTGTACCCGCATGGTTCCTCAGGACCGAGATCCGTACGAGCTGCTGATCACGACGAGGTATCACGCAGGACGAAGATGACGAGCATTCCGTAGAAGAGTTGCACCGTGCCAGGTTGTCTGTGAATATGTGGACAGGATCTAATTCATACTGTACAGTTTCATCCGCCTTGGATACAAAACATGAGTATGAACCGGTGCTAGCACATGCCGGGGCTTTCGTGGAGAATAAACAACCAAGCAACCAGACAACATGCTTGACCCACTCACCGAATACTTTGTTTAGGAGAGAGTTGTTGGTACACCAGCCCCGCATAGAGGCCGAGGAAGGGGAAAGTAGGTAGTGATCCCAAGGATCATCCGACAACACAGAAGCCATCGGGGAATCATCTATCTTAGTGATCAGAGTACCAACAGGGAGGTGTGTCGTCAATGGCGAGTCCTACAGCCACTCAGCATGTGAACGGCTAAGAAGGCGGGAACACTGACGTAGTCGACGCCAACTACGAGCCTTCCCAGAGCAGAAATGTCCTGAAAGAGGATCCAAGTGGGCAGGAAGCTCGCCCCTGACCAGGCTGCGGAGAACAACAAACACGAGAGCACAAAATTGTGGAAACACCCGCCGGACACGATTTGCAAGCGGTCACGAGGAGACAACTTCTCAAGCCGAGCAGCAGGGAGAGTGACGAACGCGGACGGCAAGAGGAACGTGACGGCAACTCCACAGGAAAGCATTGGTATACGGTGGCTGCCTGTATCGTCAATTTCTCACTATCCTGAACATCGACGAGTTACCTACAGTGCTGCGGTGATGGCATGCCCGGCTTCGTGAACAATTTGGCTGATGGCCAACGCTACGAGAATCAAGGGTAAATGACTGAGAGGAACAGTCAACCCTGGTATCTAACAAATTTGAGCTGTGCTCGCTGTTGGACCACCTCAAACCCTTAACGGAACGCTTACAATAGGCTGAATCCTCAGCGCATCGGACGCAGGTGCGACAGATGGAGTAGCATCGCCGGCGTGGCCTATCCCCCGCTTTGTGACTGCGCTGGCGCTGTGATGACCGTCCCGTCCTGTGCGCAGGATTTCCGAGGACAAGGACGCGGCTGTTAGGAACAGCAGGCAGAACGCAAGCAACATCCCAAAGATACCAACGAGGCTGCCTAGATCATACAACCGCAGGAGGATCTGCCGCAAGATCCGAGAGTTGTTTGGAGACAGCCGCATGGATAGCTCGTCATGCAAGGCATTCAAAGTCTCTGTCTTGAGACGTATGTTCAAATGCTTCACAGTGACCTCAGCGGTCGGTCTGCGGCTTTGCGAGAACGGTAGTAAGAACTTTGGTCGTCTGGAGGAATATTTTACGGCGTATATGACGAGCCAGAGGGAGGTTATCCAGAGACTTGCCGCGGCCAAAGACATATCTGGAGGGTGCAGCGCATTTGGCAGTCGCTAAGCCGTAGCCTGTAGGAGACATACGCGGCTTGCTGGCAGCGGTCTCGGATCTATTACAATTGTTTACGTTTCACAAGACTCTTGCTCCAACCCCCATCTCGACTATGAAGGTCTTCTCAATTTCTGTCGTCCTTGCACCCCCAGGATCACCGGGTACCGTCCTGAGCACGGCCTCAGACGTCTCAAGTTTCTCTTTCTACCAAAGAGGCTCCATCAATGAGTTCTTGACGTTCTTCACCAAGACCGTAGTCGACAGAACGGCACAGGGCCAACGTCAGAGCGTGCAAGAGAACAACTATACAGCCCATGTATTCAACCGTGGCGGAGCAGAACAACTCGCAGGTCGGTCAGCCGCTATGTACTTCTCGTTGCCCATCCTGACACACCTACGTCTCATGTTTTATGTCACAGCCATCATAATAACCGACCAGGAGTACCCCGTTCGGCCCGCATTCTCTCTCTTGACCAAGATTCTGGATGAATTCATCGCCAAAGTCCCTCAATCTGCTTTCTCCAACCCTGCAGCAATCTCCTTCCCTGACATCCAGACATACCTCTCCAAGTATCAGGACCCACGACAAGCGGATACCATCATGAGAGTGCAACAGGAATTAGATGAGACAAAGATCGTACTGGTACGCTTTGATTGATGGATCTTAGCGCCGAGTTTTCTGACACTCGTCTTTTAGCACAAGACGATCGAGTCTGTCCTTCAACGGGGCGAGAAGCTAGACAACTTAGTTGAGCGCTCCAATGCACTGTCTTCCCAGTCCAAGATGTTCTATAAGACAGCAAAGAAGGTCCGTGCCCCGGTATCCATTGTTGCCAATCCTCGATTAACAAGCGCCCTACAGCAAAACTCGTGTTGCGTAGTCATGTAGGATTTTCAATTATCTCATCTATTCCTGACGACTGTCATGGGACTTTCCGTACGTACTTTAATTACTGTGGTCACTAGACGGGATCTGTGCCTGTGATAGTATTTTGTCTTTTGTTGGCCAGACTCCGCCTCCGCCACATCGCAATCACTCCCGGACGAGAAATTTAGTTGATCTTTCATACTTAGTGCAGGTGCGGTTGTGACTGACGGACTTGTCTATAGAGACACGCCAGCAGCAACAGTCAATCGGGCAGTTCTCTGGGAGTCCGATTGGCGGAAGACCTAATAAAATAAGATACTTTGAACATATGCCACGCTTACCTTATAGTGCATTTCGCCAGGACTCTGTTCTCCATTTCCAGGTGCTCGGAACAGCCTGTGTAGGCTGTCAGTGGCTTGGCGCTAATGAGCGCCAGCTCGACAAAAACCTGATCTGTTGGTACTTGCTCACCCTATGAGCATTGAGAGACGATTACCGTTTCTACTTGGATGCAATCTCGGTCTTGCGACCCGGTTCGGCGCAGCGCTGGGGTGACCCGAACTTGTTTGGCACTCACTCGGATATATTAACTACTCTAATCCCAGAATGCCATTTTATCACATTGGCACTCCAAATACTTTCAAAAAGTGGTTTCGTGTACGGAAGGTTCAACCTCAGTGTTCAACTTCTCCAAGACCACCCTCGCTTGTTCAGTACACCCTGACTCCCAACACGAACTACTGATACCAATGCAGCAAACACCATCCAAGGCTTTTCGCGGAGGCGGGAAAACAGTGCAGAGTGCGTTGCAGCTGCTACTCTCTCGAGTACAATCCAGCATAAGTAACGCCGCCTCGGTCACACATCTCCCCGGAAGGAGTATACGAGACCTCGAGCAAATCGCTCATCGCGGACCGCCTCTCACTATCGACGATTTGGTGAGTCTTTGCGTCATTACTGCACATATTATTCACGCTCCTCCCTTACGTTGCGTAGCCGGCGTTTGCAGACGCTATAGACAACCTCCATGGCACAATCAACGACAGAAAGTTTCTTGCAAGTACTTCATGTAATGTTGTATTCGCTGCACTCATTGCGCGATTTAGCTCGAGAAAGTCTTGGTGCTGATGGCGCGCCTTCCCGACGATTCGGCATTTGCCAAAATAGCACAGCAGCATGTCATCAGTTTATGTAGGTCCCCAGTCTGATGTTCCCTAATGATATTCATACATCCGCCACAGTATACAAGGACTTACCCCATCCTCCCACTGGATTCCTTTCCACCTTCCACAACGCCCCATCAACCATCACTGAAGCACAGACTGTCTCATACGCGTCCCGCAGTGCGGATGGATCCAACTACAACGTCCTTTTCCCGTCCCTCGGACGGGCCGGTCAACCGTACGCACGATCCGTGCCTTCTACCCATATCCACACACTTCCATCTCTGCCCGATTCAGGCTTGGTGTTCGATCGTCTCCTATGTCGGCGCAGCGACGACTTTATCCCGCACCCTGGTGGCTTGTCGAGTTTGTTTTTCGCCTTCGCAGACCTCATCATTCACACCATCTTCAACACAAATACAACGGACTGGACGATTAATGATGCAAGTAGCTACCTTGACTTGAGCATCATCTACGGGAGTAGCTTGGAGCAAGTTGACAGCATGCGCAAAAAAGACGGTACCGGGAAGATTTGGAATGATGCTTTTGCGGATAGTCGTCTGCTTTTCATGCCACCCTCCGTTTGCGCGCTTGCTGTGCTCTTCAGCCGTCATCACAATGTGCGTCTGTTACTAGGTTTTTCTGCGTGTGTCCATCCTGATGCCGTGATAGTATATTGCGCAGAAAATCTTGGACCTCAATGAACGCGGCACATTTAGCTCGCCTCCGCCTGAGAAGAGGACCTCCCTACTTGCGCAAGATGATGAAATTTACCATAGAGCAAGGTTGGTCAATACTGCGTTCTTCATGCAGATTATCCTCGCGGATTATGTCGGCAGCATCCTGGGACTTGTTAGGGACGGCCTGACTTGGCGCCTTGACCCACTTGCGGTAAGTTGTGATTCGATCGCGGAGAATAGATGATGATGATGGGTTCGTCCAACAGTCATTTCGCGAATCCGATCATGAAGTGTCTCCTCGGGGAGGTGGAAACGCTGTTTCCATCGAGTTCAACTTACTGTATCATTGGCATGCTACCATCTCTGAACAGGATGAGAAGTGGCTGAATGGATTGTTTGGCGAACTATTCGAGGATAGAAACCTGACAACTGTATGCTCTTTTCTCGTCACGCGTATTGCAAACTCGATGCATTTTTCACGCAGGTGACTACCAAGGAGTTTAGGAAGGTGGTTCGGGAAAAGATTTTGCCGTCTGGTGATGTCAAGACCTGGACGTTCGGCGGGTGTGTTCTACGATCCACGTATAGTTTCTAGTTTCGTGATCTAGTGTGGCACTAGACTGCAGCGAGGCCCTGATGGTATTTTCGCTGACCGAGACCTCGCCCGTGTATTGCAAGATGCAACCGACCGAAGGGCTGGTGCATTTCGTGCCAGAGGTTGTCCCCCTGTGATGAGAATGGTAGAGATCTTGACCATAGAACAGGGAAGGAAATGGGGAGCTTGCACCGTAAGGAACCATTTTAAGTGATCATGCAGTTTGATTAATATCCGTAGCTCAACGAGTTTCGCAAGTTCATTGGTCTACGACGTAAGTATTTCGGGTCGTAGTATAACCCTCATTCGCTCACAGTTCGTTCAGCATACGAGTCCTTTCAAGAATGGAATCCAGACCCAATTATCCACGTAAGGCTCTCGTCGCAGCTCATTCGTCTACTCAACTATCCATAGTTTGCAGCGGAGGAACTCTATGGACATATTGATAATTTGGAACTCCATGTTCGTGTATTGTGTTCTCAAGTTCGTGTCTGTTGACTAATGCTTATTGAAGGTCGGTTTGCAAGCTGAAGAAACCAAGCCACCCATTCCAGGTGCTGGGTTGTGTCCGGGATATACTATATCACGTGCTATCCTGGCAGACGCGGTATGCTTGACCCGCGGAGATCGATTCCTAACTGTGGACTTCACCCGTCGGTACCTCTTTTTTTCTACTCTGTTCACTCGTCCTAATGCCAACTTAGCGTACAATCTAACATCCTGGGGATACCAGCATTGTATGGTCAACACCGCCGACGGCTCAGATGGAGGAATGCTCAGCAAGCTTTTGTTTCATCTTCTGCCGGACCAGTATCCTGCCGGCTCTAGCTATGCTCATTTTCCGTTCATGGCACCCGATTCCATGCGTCATTGTATCACTTCTCGATCAACAGATTTGCTCGCGTATTACGATTTCTCGAGGCCGAGTCAGGTTGGAGATGACGATCGCCAGCTAGACATCCTGTATAGGAAACGCATATTGAGGCTTACAAAGGGTGTTGAAGTAACTCTCAGCGAGGTCAGTGTCGAACTTCAAAGCTAGATCTATGCAAATAATTGGAACTCAAAATGGTCAGATACGGAAAAGCATCATAGATGAGACTCTTCCTATCGGGTCCTTCACAAACATGTTCAAAACCCTGGTGAGAAAGGCATCTATGTCGGCGAGTGGTGATCGCAAGGTCGTCGACATAGTCAAGGATGTCATTAACCGGGTGCCTATCTATTGGGCTGCAAACTTTGTGGTATGTCCCGAGACTAGCAGCCTAACTGGTATCATTTACGTTTGGGTCAGCTTGGTTTGCCTATCGCCGTGTTCGACGGTGTTTGGGGAGGACACACGGTAGCGCATTGGTTTGAAATATTTGCTGATGTGACCAGGTAGGAGATCGAGTACAGTTGCAGAATTGTCGTTGATGGTGTCCAGATATATGTACTTCAACGACGACTCAGTTCGTGACTGGACTCTGTACCAGGCGGCACTCAAGGCTACAAACGAAATCACGTACTACGTCCGCAACCGATTGACACGGCACAGGGATGGGACAGTATGTTTCACACTATCGAAACGATGAGCATTGAGTAACTAGCTCTCTGCAATAGATCTCTCTCTCGGGTGCCTCTGATATACTGGTCACATCGCTCATGACAAGTAATGTGCAAAATGACCGACTCATTGCCAACGTCCTGGCAAGCGTTCAACACTCTACTATTCGAGGCATCGCATATAACATCTTTGCTGAGACGGTACCCTCTGCGCTACTGTTTTCTGCAGCCATCTCCTCTGTGGTTGATTATTACGCTGACCCTAGCCGGAAGAAAGATTTGGAAAAACTGATTCGACTGAGCGCCATTATCACAGAGAGCGGCGCGAATGGTGCATTGATGAAGTTGATCGACGACGCACTGGGTAAGTCTTCAGCGACTTCCCATTTGATACTGAACCCCACCAGAAAGTAGCCCACAGAGAGGATGTGAGCTCTATCAACCGATGAAGGTGCCTGTTCTGATCCCTTTCAACTCAATCTGTCAGGTTCAGGATGGAGTACGTTACCGTTGCCTACCCCATTTGCAGCGCCCATTCTAATGACCGCGTAGCCAGCGCCGCCTTGGCAGTTGATCGGAAACCACAGGGTTAATATTCGGGAGCAAGGAGGGTGAGGGCGATGGTTCTGGGGTAGTGTTCTGGGGTGCTGATACCATTCTTTTTGAATAGTCTCATGTCGCGGGAGATCTTCGCGAAGGTATGGTACCCGTGTTCTGGTCCTTGTGAAGCTCTGGAACTAGACCACGGCGCAGCTCACGCCTCAAGTTGTTGCGGCGATCTTTAGCTTGAAGAACATTAGTTTTCCTGAAGCGCAGATGGAGTTTGGTAAGTCGCCACTTTTATGAAAAGGGTTTGATGAGTTGACATGACGACATTGCCCAGACCGAGGACTACCATCTTCAAAATTTATCCAAGTGCGAGGCATTAAAGATCGTGCGGTCTTCGGATCTACTCATCTTTGATCTTCCCAGTACGAGGTTTGAGGATTTGATGATATCTGTCTTGGCCAAGAGTCAACATATTTAAAGAGTCACGGCACGCCGAAGAAGTAGAGATTTGTTTCCGCCCCAAACAGAGTATAAAAACAGTAAGACAAACAACTACGAATTTTCAGAAAGCAAGGAAGAAGGATAGAATGACAGAGATAGCTTGATGCCAAGATAAAATTTGGGGATGGTATCATGCAACAAGTAGACCAGTCATGTAGAGCATTTTTGAGGCTGTTCCTTACAAAATAGATCCTCCGACGGCAATGATTCCGACCACTGCAGCAAGACCAGCAGTCTTCGCGATAGACGTCACGGAAATGCTGTGTGACGAGCCACTAATAACTGAGATGCCTCAAGCATCAGACACTCGGCACGGCGAGTAGTTTATTAAAAACCCACCCAATATTGTTGGGCTACCCGATGGGGTAGCGCTGCCGGACGAGCTGGGCGTAACGAAGATCGTCGTAGGTAGACTGGTGCCCAATGTCGGGAGGTTGGAGGTAGACGCCACCGGTGGCGTGGTCGGACTTGATTCGCTAGAGGATGGCGATGGTGTCGATGATGACGACATTGACGATGATGGCGATGATGACGATGACGATGATGACGATGATGACGAAGAGGAAGAACTGGGATTTGATCCCTCACTATCTCCACGACCTCCAGAGCTGCCGCCCCCGGTGCAGGTGTCGCTTCCAGGGGTACAGGTGGTCCCGTTAGGGCAACCTTTCATACATGTCAGCCTACCGTTCCGATTGCTATGAATGCCACATACATCCACCCAGGGAGTCATTACAGCAAAAGTTGCCCGAGCTGCAGCAATTTTGGTTGCCACTGCAGCATGTCGATCCGGAGTCACAGCAGGTTCGTCCACCGCAGGTCTGAGCATCTTGTGAGCAACATCTGGAACGTATAGTTGAGATTTCAGTATGTGACACTGCGATGGTCTTACCCGTCACTTCCGAAGCACTACGGTGTCGATAAAGTCAGTACACGTGAAGAGGGTAAATGAAAAGCTTGCAACAAACGGACATTGGAGTTCTCTGGGCAGGCCAGTGTTGCGCTACACTTGATAATTCCATTGAATTTCCAAGTTCAGCGCGTCATAAATAAACATACGCAGTAATAACCGTCCTGAACGCATTCGTCGGAGAAGTTTGGACAAACATCTGGGCAGATTCCATTGTCAGCGGGGACGTGGAAGCATGAAAATACCCAACTCACGCCATGCGTCGGGGCAAGCATCTCCACTGTCCCTCAGCGCAAACTTGGGGCGTGCCAAGAGCTGGGGGAGGACATGGGATGTTACGGCTGAATTGTGGTGACGCGCAAGCCGGGCTGCATCGTCTCCAGCGACCCAATGCAAGCACAATAGTAGGGTGAAGAGGAGTGGCAACATCTGAACGCGTGCGAGTATCGATGAGTCTCTGGTTTTCTTGCTTTATAACAATTGGGCTTACCATCATCGTAGCGTAAGACGTTACGCATTGTTCACAACGAGAGACTGCCCTTGGTATGGCGGGCGATAGCGGTGCCACAGCATTCAGGCCGCGAAGAACGTTTGCCAAGACGTTCCCACCTGCGAAGCGTGCAGGACGTGTGAAGAGGACTAAGACGTAGATTCAAGGCGCTCAGCAAGTAACCTGCGTCCGTCTCGGAAATCGCGCTGCCGAGTGTAATTCTGCTAGTGACCCTAAGCACAGGAGCTCTGATGCGTGCATGACCATCAAGTATTTATCGCTCGTCTTAAATGAACGAGGGCGGTGTGTATACTGGAATCCTGGACAATAAATGATGAGAGGCTCCGCTGTTATCGTAGAATAAGACTGACGTGACGGACCCGGGGGACATCAATGCTGCGTACTACATACCCGACATATGCAACGTGCGGCCCAAGCGATAAGGATGACGTTGACAAAGTACTGGCGTGTAAATTTGGTGTTCGAGTTAACTTACCTCTGTCATGCCCGGTCATTCTCGCTACTGTTGGTAGTGGGGTTTTACATGCACCAGCGACCTACATCTTTACCAAAACTCGTGGCCCGGGAGTCGTGGTAAGAAGAAAAATGAGAGGAAAACGAGGTGGATGTCCTCATGCCTGCTGGTGTTGAGAGTCTGATCGGAGAACCCATTCTCTGATCGCGGCGAGGTAAGACCGAGGAAGGAGACCGCCAAGCCAGGGACACGAATCAATCCAGCGGCGACAAACGCGAAGGAGACGTTTTGAAAGAAAGAGGGAAAGACACGTGAGTGTGGAAGGGTGGGGCAATGCGTGCCAGGTGTGTGGAGATGGCGCAATGTGGCGAACGCGTCTCGGATCTGTTCAAGGCTTCTGGATCCGTAAACTCACGGCCTGGGAGTCGTGCCAAGAGGAAAGAGGGAAAAAAGGAGGGAGGGATCTCACGAACTGATTCCCCGAAGAGTTCTTGAAACATTGCAAGCATCGATTGTGATGTTGTTGTAAGTTATCCCCCTTGCGGCTTGTCGAGATGATGATTCTTTGGAGGTGTTTGGGGGTAGTGTACATATCTAGCGCTTGATAACAACTTCAGTTGTGTATCTGGGATAGACTACCTCACGTGCTATCCTGGCAGACGCGGTATGCGGCTTTACCCGCGGAGATCGATTCCTAACTGTGGACTTCAGTCAGTACCTCATTTTTCTATCCCGTTCACTCTCCCTAATGCCTACTCAGCATACAACCTGACATCCCGGAGATACCAGCGTTGTATAGTCAACAACAGATTTGCTCGTGTATTATGATTTCTCGAGGCCGAGTCAGGTTGAAGATGACGATCGCCAGCTAGACATCCTATATAAGAAACGCATGTCGAAGCTCACAAAAGGTGTCGAAGTAGCTCTCAGCGAGGTCAGTGCCGAACTTCAAAGCTAGATCTATGCAAATAATTGGAACTCAAAACGGCCAGGTGCGGAAAAGCATCATAGATGAGACTCTTCCTGCCGGGTCCTTCACAAACATGTTTAAAACCCTGGTGAGAAGGGCGTCTGTGTCGGCGAGTGATGATCGCAAGGTCGTCGACATAGTCAAAAATGCCATTAACCGGGTGCCTATCTATTGGGCTGCAAACTTTGTGGTATGTCCCGAGACTAGCAGCGTAACTGGTATCATTTACGTTTGGGTCAGCTTGGTTTGCCTATCGCCGTGTTCGACAGTGTTTGGGGAGGACAGACGGTGGCGTATTGGTTTGAACTGTTTGCTGATGTGACCAGGTAGGAGATCGAGTACAGTTGCAGAATTGTCGCTGATGGTGTCCAGATATATGTACTTCAACGACGACTCAGTTCGTGACTGGGCTTTGTACCAGGCGGCATTCAAGGCTACAAACGAAATCACGTACTACGTCCGCATCCGATTGACACGGCACAGGGATGGGGTAGTATGTTTCGCACTATATCGAAACGATGAACTTTGAGTAACAGCTCTCTGCAACAGATCTCTCTCTCGGGTGCCTCTGATATGCTGGCCACATCGCTCATGACAAGTAACGTGCAAAATGACCGATTCATTGCCAACGTCCTGGCAAGCGTTCAACACTCTACTATTCGAGGCATCGCATATAACATCTTTGCTGAGACGGTACCCTCCACGCTGCTGTTTTCTGCAACCATCTCCTCTGTGGTTGATTATTACGCTGACCCTAGCCGGAAGAAAGACTTGGAAAAACTGATCAAACTGAGCGCCATTATCACAGAGGGTGGCGCAAATGGTGCATTGATGAAGTTGATCGACGACGCACTGGGTAAGCCTTCAGCGACTTCCCATTTGATACTGAAGCCCACTAGAAAGTAGCCCACAGAGAGGATGTGAGCTCTATCAATCGATGAAGGTGCCTATTCTGATCCCTTTCAACCCAATCGGTCAGATTCAGGGTGGAGTACGTTACCGTTACCTACCCCATTTGCAGCGCCCATTCTAATATGTAACGCGCGTAGCCATCGTCGTTGATCGGAAATCACAAGATTGATATTCGGGAGCAAGGGGGGCGAGAGCGATGGTTCTGGGGTAGTGGTTTAGGGTGTCGATGCCATTCTTTTTGAATAGTCTCATGTCGCGCGAGATCTTCGCAAAGGTATGGTCCCTGTGTTCTAGTCCCTGTGAAGCTCTGGAACTTGGCCACGGCGTAGCTCGCGCCTCACGTCGTTGCGGCGATCTTTAGCTTGAAGAACATTAGTTTTCCTAGAGCGCAAACGAAGTTTGGTAAGTCGCCACTTTTATGAAAAGGGTTTGATAAGTTGACACAACGACATTGCCCAGACCGAGGACTACCATCTTCAAAAATTATCCAAGTGCGAGGCGTTAAAGGTCGTGCGATCCTCGGATCTACTCATATTTACTTTTCCCAGTACGAGGTTTGAGAATTTGATGGTCGCCTTGGCCAAGAGTCAATGTATTCAAGGAATCACGGCGCGCCGAAGAGTATAGATTTGTTCCTGTCCCTAGCACCTCGTTTCGGAGTCAAAAGAGGGTGAAATATACAACAGCTGAGAAGAGGCACAATATGTAGGCCGACTGATGAATGATGAAAGCAGGCCCAAAACAGAGTGTCAACACAGTAGGACAAACAGATACGAAATTTCAAAAACAAAAACAAGGATAGAATGAGAGAAATAGCTTGATGCCAAGACAACATCTTGGGACGGTATCATGTAAGTAACAAGTACCAAGAACAACATTGAAAGAACAAAGATAATTAATCATGAGGAGCATTTTTGAGGCTGTTCCTTAGAAAATAGAACCGCGAAGGGCAATGATGCCGACCACCACAGCAAGACCAGCAGTCTTCGCGATAGGCGTCACGGAAATGCTGTGTGACGAGCCACCTGTAGTAACTGAGATGCCTCAATCCTCAGACACTTGGCACGGCGAGCAGTTTATTAAAAACCTACCTCCCAACGTTGGGCTACTTGATGAGGTAGTGCTGCTGGACGAGTTGGGCGTGGTGAAAGTGGGAGTAACAGAAAGGCCGCCGATCGTCGTAGGTAGAATGGTGGCCAATGTCGTGGGGTTGAAGGTAGGCACCACCAATGACACGGTCGGACTTGCCTCGGTAGGCAATGGCGTTGACGATGATGGCGAGGGGGAGAGGGAAGGGGAAGGGGAAGGGCTGGGACTTGATCC
>JBBPQV010000181.1:0-33290 GCA_038092675.1 Boletus rufocinnamomeus
CAACCTGGGACTTGTTTTCGGGTACATCATTCTTGACGGCATTCTGAGAAGAAAGATCGTGAGCGTTGTCGTCCAGATGAGGAGTTAGCTTTGGAATTCCAAGCGAGAAAGGAGCCTCGATGACCTTGAAGCTTGATATCCCTATCTAGAAGAATCTTACTATGTTTCCTCCGATCTGCACATACACTTTTCGTACAACACTAATATGTACCTGCCGACAGAAAATGTTTCCACTATGCTACAAATCTAAATGATTTCTACGAGTCGTACTCTATCTCGTATCGATACAGCGAGTCAAAAAAATACAAGGCAAAACCAATCAGACGAATGACGACTCCATCTCCCCCAACGTTCTCCCTCACGTCACCCGGTGATCCTCCATGTCATCCACGTCGCAAACCCTACCAAGGCAGCAGTCCAAATGCCGACACCGATCCGCACGTCCCCTGATACGCCGTTTGTAAACATTCCCGGAATGCCACTCTGCGTCACGGTTGGTCGCGGCGCGAGGGGTACACCCCCAACCCCGGTGCCCCGCGCAGGTGGGAGGGACGCAGGTGCCGGCTCCGCAATCACTAGCAACACCCGACAAAAGAGGTAAACTAGGGCAAGGTGTTAGAGAGTAGGGACGTACTTGGATAACCCTCGTGTTCCTGTTCCGCGCGGTGTTTGTCGTCACACAATTGTTTACCTGCATTTGGATCGACAGTCGAGAGTAGACCCACACGAGGCGGATTTTGAGATGGGCGCGTGAGCGAGCCGTAATGAAACGCGGCCAATACACTGAAATTGGTATGGGGTAGGAATGAGTGACGTTAAACGACATTCATTTCGGATGGCCGAAGACTCCTTCTGGAAACGGGATGTTCCCATATAAAGGGGGGGAAATGCGTGCCATGTTGGATACCCCGCATCCCCATCAAGATAGGGTTCTCCATGACGAGGGCAGAGATCCAACCTGACAGCCGAAATTCTCAGGTGGGCAGGTATATACGACCAACATCCACCCGCACTATGCCCACGACAATCCACACGCAGTGCACACACCCCCATACCAAATCGCTCGTAGAGAAGAAAAACCCACACACCCCTTTAGGAATGGAGCCCCCAAGTTCCAGCTATACAGGTATCCAGGACCACCAGCGACAGGAACGTCTGTCGGTACCACATTCACAGAACAAAGGTCAGGGTCCCCTGGACGAACTTCGCTGACGAAATCACGAGGGTCGACAGGAAAGAATTTACCGCTGATCTGAAATACCAGGCTGTGTGGTGGCGAACAGGCAAATCGTGATCCTCCGAGGATAGCCAGGATCTGGGCGACAACGTCAGGGGGACCACGAATGAGTGAGTTGCCCTGTTTATACGACAGTTATGATCGACACGATGAAGCACAGAGCATGAATGACCGACCGTATCAATCAGCGCTGAGAGAGAAATGTTTGAAGACGACATTTTGGACCTTGCCAACTTGACACCGTCGAACCAGACATCGTCTAGTGGTATCTCCCACGCTACTGGGTATACCTATTAATCGACATACAAATAAGCAGCTGTACGATCGTCGATCGTCACTTGCATTGAACGAACCTCTCCAGGAGCATCCGATGGGGGATTCAACCCACCCTGGGATGGGGAATAACCACGTACGCTTACCCAGGTCAAACTTTCGCTTTGTACAGATGGCGGAAGCTGTCCGATGGACAGCATCCCTTCATTTCCTCCAATCTGAATCGTATCCCGCTGGAGCGCTATCGAGAACATCGGAGAGTCCAACATCCCTTGCGCCACGAGGCGTGGGATGAGCGGGCCATAGCTTAAAATGGACGACTGGAGTGCAGTCGTCGTGGTCAACTGTCGCGTGGAACGCACAAGCGGTGCTCCTGCTTCATCGCCTGGATCATTCTTCGAGAACCAGCGCGTGACAAGGTTTTGGAGTCGATCGGGAAAACGAGAATTGGCGTCGGTGGCTTCTGCGGGCACGTCACGGTGCACCATTGCACTCGCGCCGCCATTCTGACCCAGGGATAGATCGATCCAGAGGAGACTTATAAACTTCAATGAACACCAGGCAAGATCGCCTTCGAGAATCGAGCCGACACACCTATTAAAAGGAAATCCCAGGCCAAAAATACCACCTGAACCCGTCTGGACGACGGACGTGTTCGTGGAATTGATCGCGGAAAAGTACTGACCCTGCAACCCCAGTCCAGCCAAGGACACAGAATCAGACCCAATAGGACCTTGGGCGTAGGTTCCCGTGCTCGAATCCCCGTATACCAACGTCGCGTCCAGATGGGCGGGACGAAAACTTGAGAGTGGGTACAACGGGACTTTGTTGGACGAACACGTTTTCTGACACGACGTAGACAAGACCCATAGATCGGAAGATCCCGTATCTTCCAATAGAGGATGTCAGCACGCCACTCCCGCAATCGGACAAGTTTGGTGAATCCATACCCAACACGACGGGTATATGCGTCTCACCGACTTGTATCTGGACATTATATGTTCTAGTGATCGACAGAATCAGCGATCAGAAGGGAAGGAACGCGAAACGAGTCATTACATGTCCTCGAAATCACCAAGGCCGATGGATCCGGTGCTCACAGAGCGCCGCCAGCGCTTTAATGCCGGTCTTTGGACGATGGGGACATGAATACCTCCAGGAGTCCGCCCGGCCTCTGTCGCGTCAGATTGACAGCTGACTATCAAGGATACGAACACAAAGGCGCGTCCGACGCGAGAACCGCCCATTCCAACGCAATGCACGTGGGTCCTTGATAGCAACCGTATTCCCCCCGGGCTCTAGGTGGTCACCTGCGTAGAAAAAGAAATAGATAAAGGAATGTACTATTAGTCAGTGAACTGCATTGCGTCTCTTGCAATGGTTGGCTGAAATTCCTTCTACACGTGACTTAACCATTACTAGGCTTTCTGGAATTCAACGTCAACCTGGACCCGCTACGTTGTAGTCAAGAGTGATCGTGTGTCGGAACTGAATCGCAGAATGAACATATCGTCATATGGCCACTGCGTCCATCTCCGGCTCACCACTCGCACCAGACCCCTCTTTATGCCGCCGCCTCCGTCTCTTCCTCCGTGCGCCATCTTCCGCATCTTCCTCGGCCTCACCGTGCAGGGGTGCATGCGAACGCGGCGGGCTAGTATCGGAATCGCGTTTCCGCTTTTCTGACTTCTTTGCAACTTCTGGTTGAACGCCGGTATCATTCCCGTCGTCCCCCTCTCCGTCGTTGTCACCCTGCGTCCTTTTTGCCATCATCCTCTATGTCTTCGACATCCTCGGGGACACCGGCTGCTGCGCTTGTATCCACAGTGACGAGGTTGTGGAGGTCCTCGTTGACCTCCCGCTCCAAGAACGCCCTGTACTCTTCCTCCTCCAACTCGATCTCGTCACGTGTACGCGAGCGGGGAATAAGCGGATCGTCATCGTCCCCTAGTTCCCGTGGTCACACAAGCCAAACAATTCCAGTCAATCCCTGGACCATTCTCCCACCCAAAAAATCAGAAATAAAATATACCTTGTGCTTCCGAATCGAGTGCGCAATGGAACGCGGGACATGTTTCGGAGCGAAGGAGCACTTGTTCTTCGGTGTGCGTCAACGGGTGCGGTCCGGGACCCGGTGAGCGTGAGTGCGAGCCGGCTCCCGCGAGTGCAGATGCGAGGGCAGCTTCCCAGACGGTCAGTGGCTTCGACTGGTTTCGTACGAGTATGTTAGTTATAAAGGACGATCGTGGTCGAGTCTGGATCGCACACACCTTTTCTTTCGTCTTTGGCTTCGTAGCTGGCGCCTTGTCCTGCGTTCGCACATGCTCCTCTATTTACTTGAATGGATGAATTTCTGCCTCCTCGAAATGGGACAGACCAAAGAACGCGTCCCCGCGCCTTCCCCGGCCAGAAAGTCAAACACACCTTCAAATACCCGTCTTCCGCCTTCATAGATAGCCGGATCCTTCTCCTTAATCCGCGCAAGCGTGCGAAGAATAGTAGCATCCGTCGCCGGCGTGAGTTCCTCTCCGTCCGAGTCTTCTTCCGTGTCTTCGGAATCCAAGCCTGCCGCACCGTCAGCGTCGGAAGAGCCCGAGTCTGAATATGCAGTCAGGTCCATACTTCTCTTTACTACAACCACGAAAAGACGCATGTCAATTGAATCCGCGCAAGTGGAAAAATAGGTTCGACGTACGCTTCGCGAGTTCCTCTCTTTCTCTCTTGTACTCAAAGGCTTTTGCAAAGTGTTCGTTGATCGTGAGGATGTGGAGGTCGTTCGTTTCTGAGTCGGAATCCGAAAGCATGATGGCTTTGGTGGATGGAGCGGGTTCTCACGGCCCGGGGCGCGTGGTCGGTAAACCTTTTTGGGACATAGCGAAGCATGATGGGTAACTCGGTATCGGGAAACCGTTAGGGAGGTGTTATAACCAGACAAGTGTTATTCCACGGCCCTTTCGGGCACCACTGGACCCGCGTGAGCTGTTTAGTAGAGTGTCAAAGTAATCGTAACAGCTTGCGTTGTTGTTCTACATTCTGAGACCATAAGCCGAGACGCTACCTCGCGGGCGGCATCGGGCACCAGAAAATTCCTACCCTTTCACCAAGGTATGTTCACTATTCAAAATCGGTCCGCGCGGGTCTACATTCGATCAAGCCTCACACAATTTGCGACGTGAAACCCGGACCACATTGGGTCCAGGAAAACTTGGATAACATTGATATCGAAGGTACAAGACAATGATCAGGCCAGTACACGAAGGTAAAGAAGATATGGAGGAATACAGCCTCGGGGTTACTCGTACAGGATGAATGACCATAATCTCCCCAGATCCACATGACATGTTCACGGCGTCGTAACCAGATTTCCTCCACCGAGGTGCCCGTATAGAGAATCACTCGACTCAGTCGAGTGTTGTCCCATATTGAAATCGGGAGTAAATATCGATGAGACGTCCACAGAGTTATCGCCAAACATGCTCAGCACCTCTGCCGGGGACGACATGTACACGCTTGGATCCATGTCCATAGTGGTGGAGGTGTCCAAGAACGAGGGCAGCACAAGTGATGAACGTCGATTTGCAGTGAGATATTGACCAGCTGACCCGCTAGTAGCAGAGGTTGGAGAGAACGGCGGGCCCGGCTGAGGACTCGATAAGCCGACAGTAGGGTCAACAAAAAATTCGGACGGCGAAAATGCCTCCGGGCTGCTGTGCTGGGAACTACCATCACTCCCGTTCCCTTTCGCCATGCCGGGGGTCTTTTTGCGTACGGGTCTTAGCCATGGAGGTCGTGTGTTCGACTGTTCTTGGGAGTCAGACCGAGTCGGTTCAAGGGGTATTTGTGTGACTGAGCAAGCAGGTGAGTCTTGATGATTGCCATCAGGGCATGAAAAATCAACTCACGGCGACAAAACTCCTCCATCAGGTCCCCTGATCTCTGGCCGCATACATATCTCCCACTGAACCGTCGCAACAGTCCCACACACGATCGAAGGGCTTCGAGGGCAGGCTGGATCAGGGGCTGAAGTTTCTCACTTTTGCAGTTGATTAATACAGCCAGGAGGGTACGCCCAGCTTGAGTCAACTGATGAATGACATGAACCCCGTCTACAAAAGATGAACGGTGACCACACAGAACAAACAACATCAAAGTCAACTCACAATAAGTCATTAGTCCCTTGGCTGCGACTTGCATGTGGGACGAGATGATTTGCAACGCACACGCATGGGCATTGGTCATGGCTTCTTGCTCAGTGTCGCCAGGCTCTTCTTCGGTCGAACCACTGTACACCCTCTCTGCCACGAAATTGGAAAATCGGTGCCTATGAATCAACATCCTGACAAACTGCTCAGCGCAGTGGAGTCGTACTGCCTGCGTGACCCTGATGACATCATCGCTACCCAACGTTTCGGATGTATGGGCCCAATAGGGGGGTATTGACCGGTGTATCTTGTCAAGTAAACTTTCCTCTTCGCGCAGATCCTTTGGTCGCATGTGACCTGACAGCACACTGGCTGCATGCAACAAAAATGGCGAAGAGTCCCCGGGTCGGTGGCGCGGTGGCGGGATGTCCACAACAGATTCCATGACAACCATGATTCGTATTGCTGTGACGAACGCGCTCATTCGACTTTCCGTGCCGGTGGGTTGCGGTAGCATGCCGTCACGAGTCACGAACTCGTCGTCGATAATCGCGGGCTCCCCGATATCGCAATCCCGGAGGCGAATCATGGGTGGTCTGCCAAAGTGGGCCGATAGTTGTTTGTCCCATACGTACACGCACCAAAATGTGCGTTTCCGAACCTCGTCTTCGATGGGGTCAAAGAGATCATACGTATCGGCAGAGCGGTGTAAACCGGCGTCTATCGACACTGTGATGGCCTCTGATAATAAAGCGGCGGCCTTGGAAAGCTTTCCCAGTCCCACTGCATAGACAGCGGCGATTAGATGCGCTTGGATGGTGTAAAGTGTAGGGCGATCCGCGATCGGAAGTGTACGGAGACGGCCGAAAAGTTCAAACCACTGCGTGCCTGCTGAAACGCCCTCACTAGGATCCGACCGGACACGGGGATCATCAATGTGGCGTGACGCAAGACAACAGACAGCAACGATGAAGGCAGCAAAACCAGGCTCAGCCCATTTTCGAGGATTTCCGTAATCCTGATGACATGGATGAGTCAAAAGAAAGTTTGCAAATGAACTCAACGAACCGCTAGGAACGTGGGAACATGGAGGAACGGCAGAATGTAGTAGGATGTACACAAATAGCACTGCACCAAACTGACAAGGCAACGTGATTAGAAGCCACCAAGATAAGGGACGTGGGGCAGAGATCACCTATCCATCAGTTCTGGGGCGATATATGAGGTTATAAGTCGCCAAAGGGTCTCAGGGTTGACGTCAGTTCGTCGGGGCATCCGGTTGGGAAACCATGTAGTGGTATCGGAGGAAGGAGATTGATTACCAGCCCAACTCCCGTCTGGGGTGCTCTTCTCCGATTCGGACTTGACAGGCGTACGGTTCTCCACCAGGAGATCGAGGAGAGGGAGACCCGACGTTTCTCCTTGCCATCGTGTATACCCCTCGTCATCGAAGTAGAGGTATGAGGCGTGTATTCGGGAAGTCTCCTCGAGCGGCTGTTCGGCCGCAGGCCCGTTCTGTGGGAGAGAAGGTTGTCCCAGAATGGAATGAAATGTCGTGTTGGGGCTTTCTTGCCTTGGCGAACCCCTGGGCGGCGGAGTCGTAAAATGTGTCGATGGATTTGTAAGTGGGAAAACATGCAGAGATGGGGGAGGGACACCCGAGGGAAAAGTGTGGTTTACGGAAGCGAATGTGGATAGCGGACTCTGAAGGTTTGGATCTGCTGTGAGCTGTCGGGGAGGGTTCAAGCCACCAGCCGCAAAGACAATGGGAGGGATGGCTTGAATGAGGGTCTCGAGCTGGTGCATCCTGTCCTCGAGGGTAGCGGTGCGTCTGGGGTGTGCTGAGACAAGTGTCGCCAAGCGTGGTATCCGTGCATACGTACTTTGATTTGTGTGGATGTGTACGTTTCCCCGGTTCTTCGAAAGTACACGGTGAGTTGGCAGTCAAGCAGGCCTGGCAGGGATGTCCTTCGTCGCATTTGATTCTCCTTCGCCTGTGGGAGAGACAGTCAGCACGACGGTGTGCGCAGCACTCGGAGATGCGCACCGACAGCGATCACATGCCCTAGAGGAGCGTCAGAGGAGGTGGGCAAGAAAAGGGCTTAGCTGACTCACCTGCTCAGCTTGAATCTACGCTCCTTGAGCATGGAGGTCGAAGGCTTTTCCTGACCGTCTTGTGCAGGGGACATGGTCAAAGTGCTGTGCGAGGTCGAAAAACCAAAAGCCAACGGCCGCTGAAAAAGCAGAAATAAGTACAAGCCCAACTCATCAAAGTTAACAAGTCCCCCGGGCCGTACCGGAAATTTCCGTTCCTGAGCCATATCGGGAAATCAATTACAAGCACCGTTGTCCGTGGCTCGTTCCTGAAACAGCCGTGGCTGGCCATCAAGTTGTCCAGTCGTTGCCAGCAGTTTGGCTTGTTCTCGAACCAAAGCGAGATCGTCGCGATTGGAGCTGATAGAACACTTTTTTTCACCCCTTTCAGGTTTTCCTGGCGGTGTACTTCACTGTTCGCCGATCAACAAGCCTGGCCCACAAGACCCGGTGATCGAGAACGACATGGGGTTCGTAGCCGTAAGGACGCCACCAGCGGTCTTGAACACTACGCTAGCACAAAAGACGCGACACTGGTGCCATGCCCGGACTCTGTCCAGGAAATGAACCAGTGATGTCACGAAACTCCGCGGACATGGCGTGCATCGACGGAAAGGCGCTGTGAACTTGCCCGGCTCCTCAATCCGAGTCCCCTTGCCCCCTTGGACCGAATCTTCATTACGGAGGGACGGACCTCAACCCACGGCTTCGCATCCTCGTGAACAGGTCTTGCGACCAAGAAGCGGGCCAACAAGAACAACACGAGTCTTTCATAATCTCGAGTGCGCTGGACGACAATGGGTGAGCATATTCTGTGTGCGAGCCGACACGGTTTCATAAGCATGGTGCGTGCGAATCGCACAAAGTGCTTACCCCGCAGTAATAAAGCATGTTATTGGATGGAGTTCTCGTCACTGCCTAGCACCGAATGGAACCTGTTGGGCAGTTACCTAACTCGTTTCTGATCATCGGAGAAAGCTGGCAATGGATGTTTCGACAAATCTTTCCAAAATCTCCTTGCCAACATGTTACAGGATATTCTAAGCATTTTACGACTCCGAAGAGACAAAAATATCATGAGATGTCACCCATTTTCGGTGAAATCTCCCTGGAGCGTCGGTGGTGGTTTATCATTACAATGTGGTCCAACTGATCAAATGCACGTCTATCAATAGATGCGGCCATGATTTGAACCCAGTACCGCATATGTCGAGAGATATGATGGTACTTATTCACATACCGTCATAAGCGTACAGACAAAGTTACCGGTCAGATGTCAAGGCATTCCGCCATTTTTCGGATATGTTTTCGTATTCGGGAACGCGGAACACCCGTGTGTTCATCATGGGATGGCGGTTGCAACTTCTGCAAGGAAGCGAGACCCTGGAGTTCATTTTGCAGACCGTTCCTGAGCACAATGCACACTTTTACGTATCACTCGGATTGACTCGGATTAACTCGGCTTGTGCTTAAGCTCGTCACTTCAGTGGATACGCTCGAGATTGTCTACAAGCTGGTCCTTTTCCTGGGGTTAACTTCGGACTATTGCATCTACGAGATTCTGATTCTTTTCCCGTAGGCACTACTTATTTGTTCCTAGACCACCCATAAAACCTGCATCACTTCGGGCAGACTCGGGTACGCTAACTCTTCCGAATCACCACTTTCCATACAACGAGGCACGAGGGCGGCTTCTTGGTGGAAACCGCGCTGTCTTGGGAACCCCTGCCACGGAAGCACCGCGCTATCCGTACTCTCATCCATCTCAACTTGCCAAATCGATGGTCCCTGAACAAGTTTTCACGGTGCGTCGAACATACCGTGATCCGTGTTATCATCTCGTTTCCCTTCCCTCTCTCTCAGGGGTCTGAGGGCAATGCAAAAGCTTCTTTTTTTTTCGCAGAAAGAAACGTCTCTTTTTCCATGGCGGAGTTCTACTCCTCATCGTGTGGGCTGCGCAGCGACCCTTGTTGATGGAAGATTTGCCCAGTCAATGGTCATATGGTACAATGCCACGGAAGTACGAAAACAGAGGGGTCGATGAAGTAATGATGAAACCTGTTGCTAAGCGGCGGCTTCCTTCATATCCCCAGAAAGCGATCGACAGGCCTATGAACGGTTTGCGTCTCGTGAATGGTAGCAACTGGACCAAGTTGGACGAGTATGAACGTGGAATAACACGTGTACCATCAAGAGATCTGACGAACACCCATCCTTATCGTCAAATACGATTGCAGGCATGTATTGAGCGTGGTTGCTTGCAAACTATTTGCAAATGTTAAAACCTTATTGTACCTCGTATCTGCTAATAACAACGACACGAGCCTCCTAAGATTACTACAAGAACGAAGCAGTACATACGGGGCTCAAATCATTGACTTGCAAATTTTCTTATCCCATTGGAATACTCAGGCCAGAGCTATCCTCTTCCGGAAGCGACATGGATGATGACATGGACATCACAACCAAGGATTGCGCTGATAGACAGTTCTTCCTTCCTGAAGTAGCATCACCTCGGGAACGCGGGAGGTATCCACATTCCCCCGATCCCAAAGCAAAACTTATAAAGAATACGCCTCGTGTATAATCTCAATACATATTAACAAGAACGGACCCGTCATATGACCCCTGAACGGATCTTGGGTAGTCAGTGCGGTGTTGAAGCGGTATCGAGTGCGATGAACTCGGGCGAAGAATGGATGGCGGAGGTGTGGAGAATAAAACGAAGCGGGTGCGATTGTGCACCACAGACGCCGAGATGTGGCGTGACGAAGACTCGTGAGTGATGGATAGGGCCGGTTCTGTATCAATACGACCGGACTGCCCTCAAATGCAAGACTTCGAACAACAGCCTTTGACCCCGAGAAAGCGCCCTGATCGCGGCGAAGTGCAGCACCAGCATATTGTGTCCGGCCCCGAGTGTGACCCACACCGTTCTAGAAACCGAAGGCCGTGAGGCTTGCACACTTGCACGATCTCGCATTCCAGTGCACCACTGACAATTTCGGTAAAGTAAGGCAATGGTTTACTCCTCGGAAACCACCGCAACACTGAGGACCCGATATAGTGGATATAGTGATCGATAACAATCGAAGATCTCACAGTTTTGCGCTATCCCGCGACCGAGGGTCGGACCTCGTGAGTGATGCAAAAGTCTGAGCGTTTGACCGGTCGGTGATAAACCTCCCCACGTGGTCCGCCACGAAAGCGGAAGGATCAGTCCAGTGCTTGGAACTCCTTCGAGTTTGGAAGGTGAGATATGGAGCGAAGCCGACCCGGACAGACCCAGGGGCGGAGTACTAGAGAAGGATATATCACTCACGGCTACCTCCGGCTGAGAAGGGAGTGCTCTTGAGTTCTCTGAGCTGGGTGACGAAGCTGTCGGAGTGAACGCTATCTCGTTGAAAAACTCATCAAAGGAAGCCAAGCGGACTCGCGAGCTCGCATAATTTGCTGTGGTGGCCTCCCGATGGAATGGGCACCTGTCTTAGTCGATGTGCCGCAAGTACCGGTGTACACGTACAGGTGAGGTAACTTATCTTGTAAAATGAGACATGTCGTAAGAGTTGGATATGTATGGGCTGACTCCTGAATTCACAGGGGCGAAGAAACGACTCAAATATCGTGGATTACCGCCGCGCCGCTGGCTCATCATTCTACGTCGATAGTAACGGTGGGCAGGACGGCGCAGGAGGATGGTGAAGTTCGAAGTTCGTGAAAGGGCGCGAAGAACCCATTTCAGTTTTCTTTCTACCGACAAGGACAGTGGCTAGAGAACGCGACACCGAACCGAGCTTTGGACCCCGTAAAAAACCATGTTCCAGGTTTTCGTGACTCAGTCGCGCAAGCAATTGCCGTCGACGATGTAGCCGACAAAACCCTAGTTCCGCGCTTTCGAATCAGAGCATCCCAACGTTCAAGACATACTCCAGTTGCACGATAATCAGCTTTATCACGATCCAGCTGCCAAAACGTTGACGCACTGTGATCGGGGAGTTGACATACCGGTGCTCGATCGCGCTCGCTGGTTTTCTCATTCTCGGTCCAAAACCGTCCTTCAATGTCCCAATTACTTGAATGTCGGCCTATGGGAGACTAGTGCGATACATACACCACCCCTGCTATTAATGTATGACATACTGTACACCATGGGACTACCGACAGACGAAAAAGAGTGACAACAGCAGAAGTCCTTAAGCGATTCTGAAAGTCGAGCGGATTACAACGGCGCCGCGTGCAAGCCACGAAGATGCGGTTACTACTAGATGTTTCGTGTGGTCCTAGGCAGTCTGGCGATGGAAAAATGCAGAAACGAGCCCATCCTTGCAGATTTACAAACGAGGTCACACCCCATCTCTGACTTCGTCGAACTTGTTCTCGCTCCGAAGGTTGTTCTCGCCACCCACGGGGATCGGATTCATCGCTGAGCGATGACCATCTTCGACCTTGCTCTCGGTAAATGTCGTGACGTGGACTTGCATTCCGCTCCTTCGGTCCATACTGTTGCTGGTGGATGTATATCCGAGTGTGAGAAAATTTGACGTCTTGATCGCCTGATTAGCCAACCCGACACGGATAATCACCATGTAAAACGTGATGGAGATGATGGGCGTGACCTGGTAGCGAGCAAGAGCGTTTCAGCGGGACTATTCTAATTAGCGAGCGGGGCAAAACGGCTGACTATATCTTGCATCACATATCTAAAGTCGAATCCACATAGAAAACAAATCAACGTCACGACAAGGGTGAAGGTGTATATCACGCCAGCATCGAGGATGATGTGCAACATGTGCTGTAGTTGAGATTTTCGGGGGCCACGCAGTTTCCTGGCATTCCGGTTAACATACCAGATACGGCCAGCCAACAGAACTGGGAGGGGAGAAGTTCAGAAGTACTCTTCAACGTCTACGCGGGTACTCACGGGTCGTCAACAGGTTGGTTGCCAACGTCGATGCCCAAAATGCCGTCAGTAATTGCGTGGGGATCCCATCAGAAGACTTGTTTAGCCCCACGTGTGACTCGGCATATGGACCTCCGATTCCAGTCGCTTCAGAGAGATCATTAATACTTTCAGTCCACCCTAAACAGTACGGCACGCATACCAATAACGGCAAACCAAAGGAGTACAGGCAAAATCATGACTAGTTTTGATTGCCATACGACATAACAGCGATAGAGCTGCAGTGGAGTTGGCGGTTGGCTTTCATGTGGATGCAATGAAAACTCACAACGACACCATCCCCTATCAGAGTCTGTGCAGTATACAAGTAGTGCATGGACATGAACGGCCATTGCGGCACGTCCAGATAATATTCGCCTCTTCGATAGGTGTCCCGGTAAGCTATCAAACTCTCCATGACCTTTATGACATGTATCACGAAATGCTGTATACCCCAAGAAATCAATGCTTATCCAGGATAACAAGAAGAAACACGCACCACCGTGCTCAGTAGCAACAATAAGCATGCTACCGTAAACATCTTGAGGTTCACTTGGTGAGTGGATCGTTGAGACCACAGTGCCCAGATGGTCCCTCCGAACATCGGCAACGAGACGCCTTGACCCACAAATGTTCAGTTTTCTTTACCTACGATTCAGCGTTAAAGGATTTTACCATACAAGAGCCCGTCTAGTAGCACTGACAGGATCTCTGCCTTTTCCGTACCGATGTCTTTGGACACCATATTTCAGGACGTACGCCCGCAGTCGGACACCAGGAGAAGCCGAGACAGGGGGACGAATGGCGGTGGGAAAAGAGGAAAGCGCGAAAAGGAAAGAGAAGGAGAAGGAGGGGATCAACACCCTTTCTAGTCCCGGATCCCCACCTATGTATCCCGAACATTACAGGTACCGCGTGTTAGGGATAACTCGGCGAACTGCGATTGTCGGAATTGCGACACCTCGCGTAAGTTCAGAGTTGACGGTCATACCGTTCCATTTACTGCTGAGTGTGGCGTTTGCTTGTAAAACGTCCAGATTCACTGTCAACAGTGCCGATCGAACCTCCTCGGGCTTGCTTTCAGCTTCCATGACCACCATCCACAGGACACACCCGCAAGTCAGATGAGGTCGAACCGTCGTTGTCGTCGAAGCATGTGGTCAGAGCATTGTGCCTCGTGACCGTCATTTGTTTCATTTCCCCATGTCACATTTCCCCACACCACTCATGCTGATACAACTCGTTCGTTGGTGTAGCGCAATTTCCTCCTGAACTACGCTTGATGCGAGGTCTGCAAATCTGCCTGCAAAATTTGACATGCCGAGATGCCAACGAGGGAACTAGGTGGCTAGTACTGCCGCGTGACGTCGGAATGACACCAGATTGTGTACACTGCACCCGCTGTAAATCTCTAACTTGAATCTGAGAGGGTCTCAAACGTTCAGGAACTTCGCTCCGTGCTACATACCTGGTTTTTTTGCACCACCTTTATTTAGATGCAGTGTGATCTTCTAACCATCTCTTTTTGGACAACGTTTATAATAAACTCATAGTATACCGTAGACGGTCCTAGTTGCTACAGCTCTAAATTTACAGCTAGGCGCTCACGTTTACAGAAATCCGCAGACGCACCCACGGGAAATACTCCGTCATGTTTTGTATACTCTACTAATCACTAATACTTACTACACTCGTTACTACGAACGCTACATGCACAACTTTTCACATTTCTTGAATAACTCTACAACAACAAATCTGGCATTATTTGATGTAGTGCTCTAGACTGTATTTGCTACAGCGTAGCTGGCTCATTGACACAGCGTCTGAGCCGTTGTGGCTAGAATCGAGGAGCAAGAATGCCTTTGACTGAGTTGGCCGCATCAAATCGTGAAGGCGGGTGAGAGATGGGTAGTGTGCATGCAGACTATACGAGCCCAGGAGCATCGACTGAGTTGGAACGGCAGAACGTCGTGTGTGTAATTAATTGGAGTCAAAACTGACGCCGGATGGGGTTGTGGGAATGTGCCACTTTTGACCGGACAGCGCAAGATTTGCGTAAAGGCCCGGGTGAGGGTCAAGGCTTTTAGCCCTGACCCTACACCTCCTCTCATACTTGGTGGGGGAACACACGGGCTCTTTTCATCATGGACAATTAATGTTTGGTATCTTTGCTTTGTTCGTGTATCTCGTCTACTGCGATATCCTGTCTGCTTGTCGTACTTAGTCTTCGAGTGGCTTATCAGTAATGGCCGAGGCACCGAGGCGACCTATATGTCCTGCGCATGTGGCCACCAGTGATTTTCAGGGTGTTTGCCGCCGTGTTTCAAAGGAGGTCACGTGATCGTTTCTTGTAATGCGAACAGAACATTTAGAGAAATTGTGAAGGTATTCCTGTCGGGAGGATGGATGTATCTGCAGGAATGAACAGTACTATTAGAATCAACCGTGTCATGTTTGAGAAATGGATGAAGCAAGTGTCGAGGCTTTTGAATTGTGGCAGTACCGGTATTACGGGCAACCGTATTCACTCCTGCTACTTACATATAGTCGACTCCCTTGTATGTAGTTACCCATGGCACACCATCTCAATCATATCTCATACAAGTCAGTCAAATAATGGCACTCGCACTGTACCTGGGAGTACCCAACAACTCTAAACCTTCCATATTTGGAGCATAAGCTGTGTCAGCAGACGAAAATGCAATTATGTAAATATTTTGGCTTACCTCACCTATGCCACACGACGAATCAAGATCGCGAGAGGGCATGGGTGGCTGCGAGTCGCGAAAAGGTGGGGCGGATGAATAGCTCAAGGTCATAGGAGGAGAGAACGAAGCATGTCGAGCGCAGTGCCAGCGCATTGACGAACCAGGAAGCGGAGTGGAGTCGTCCTGGGATAATACCGTTGCCGTGGCGACGGCAAACGCGTCGAAAGCGCACCCTGGCACAAGGCCCCCACGTCGCTTGAGGCGGAGCAAGACGGTCGTATGACGACCGGCGATGCTGGCACAGACGGAGGCGAGCCCACCACGGGGTCGAACTCAAGAGTAGATGTGGGAAGTGGCAAGACGCCAGCCAACGAGGCCCACCGAACCCATGAGACATGCCTTATGGCCAGACGATACCGAGGCCACTCGGGGTCAAGGTGACGAGGCGAAAAACTGCACGAGCGCAGCAAGCGCACCACGGACGAGTTATATCGGGCATGTCGAAAAACCCTGATGGATGGTGAGACGCGCCATCCAGACGAGCCCACAGAGTACCCTGACCAGTCTGAGGCACGAGAGTGCGACGGCGAAATGACAAGCTGAGAGGTGAATCAAGGGTCGTCACACGTCACGAGCGAGCCGGGCGACTGTGAAGAGATGCAGGTCGAGCGAGGGGGGACAAAGACCCGCGAGAACGATGATGCTAAGTGCGCAGTCAATGTAGGATCCCATCGTCGACATCCTTGGTTTTTGGTCCACATATGTACTGTAACTCTTGGTGCCTGTAGCCGACGGCACCTCCGTCCACATCTGAATCACGCGGTGACAAGGACTAACTGGGCTTTAATGCGTTGCTCTGATTAGCAGCTAGCATATGTATACAATCCTAATTTGGCTTCCCGTGTCATCCGTCGAGATGCTTGACAGTACTGTATCACGAGGAAAATCGTGCCAAGTGTACAACATGGTACTACAGAAAGCTGAGTGAGGGCCGCCGCAACAACAGGGATGCTTAGGTAACTTTAAGTCAAGGGGTTATATGAGAGACAGCTTCCATATCCGCGGCAATTTTTTTAAATAACCATCAGGGGTGTCGTGCCATGCATGAAGAATCGGAAGATGCAATTACTGCGAGATATGCCCCGTGCCATGCATCATAGATAGTCTGGGCATGGAGAAACGGCCCGTCTTTGCACACCGAGAAACAACGTCACACCGCTTCGTCGACGCCATCGAATTTGATCTCACTCTGACGTTTGCTCTCGCCGTCAATGAGAGCCATCGGATTCATTGGTGAGTGTTGATCGTTTTCGATGTTGCTCTCGGTCACTGTCGTGATGCGGACTTGCACTCCGCTCCTTCGGTCCAGACTGTTGCCGGTGGACATATATCCGAGCGCGAGCAAATTCGACGGCCGGTTCGCTCGACTGGCTAACCCGACACGGATAATGACCAGGTAGAACGTGATGGAGATAATGGGCGTGATCTGGGCAGCCAACGACAACATTTAAAATTTCAGTGGGACTATTTTCATGAGCGAGCGAGGGCATGATGCGCTAACCATGTCCAGAATCACGTATTGACCGTTGGATTCATTTACGAAGCAAGTCAGCGCCGCAAAAAGGGTGACGGAGTAAATCACCCCGGAATCGATAACGATGTGTAGAATGGTCCGCAGTTGGGACTTTCGGTAGCTATAGAGCCTCGTGGCTGTCCGGTCGACAGACCAGATACGATAAGCCAACAGAACTAGCGAGGAGAGAATGAAGTTCAGAAGCTCCCTTCGACACACGCCGAATATGCGAGTACGTACGGGTCGTCAAAAGGTTGGTAGTCAACGTCGATACGAAAAACGACGTGATCCATTCAGAGAGGCTCCCACCAAAGACCTCGTTTTGCGTCACATGCGATATAGTATACAGACATCCGATTCCGGTTACTTATTGGAAATGTCATCATCATTTCAGTCACCCTAAAAACACTCGGCACACGTACCACCAACGGCACACCAAAGTAACACAGGCAAAATCATGACGAGTTTAGATTGCCATACAGCGTGACAGCGGTAAAGCTATCAAACAGTCAGTGCACGAGATTCGTCCCGAGGAAAAACAAAGCTTACAATGACACCGTCCCCTATGAGCGTCTGTGCAGTATACACGTAGTTCTTGTACACGAATGTCCATTGCGACACGTTTGAAAAATAGCCAATGGGACCTCCTGGGTAGATGTCTCGGAACAATATCAGACCCTCCATGATCCTTATGATATCTATCACGAAGTGCTATGTACCAAGAAATCAATCTCTGTCCGATGCCAATGCTTATCCAGGAATACGAAAAGAAACACGCACCACCGTGCTAAACAACAACAACAAGCACGCAACCACAAGAATTTTATGGTTCACTTGGCGAGTAGGCGTCCGAGACCGCAGTATACTAATTGTTAATCCGAACATGAACAACGAGAAACCTTAGCCACACAAACTGTTCAGTATGCTTTACCCACAATATTTTTGATAAGGGGTCTTACCATACAAGAGCCCTTCCAGTAGTACTGACAGGAGCTCTGCCTTGTCGAGAGGGATACCGTTGGTAGTCATAGTTCAGAACATGCACTAGCAGGACACCGAAGCGAATGGGCAAACCCGATAACAAGAGAAGAAAGGAAGGGGTGGTGGGCAAGGGGGAGCACGAAAAAAAGGTGGAACAACACCCCTTCCAACAGGGCTTTTCCCCCTGTATATCCGGAACAACCCATCGCAGCAGGGATACTCGGCGAACCTCGATAACCAAGGTGGATTCGAGAAGTTCATCTGTGAATACCCCACTGTTAAGCCTGTACCTAACCACATGTATCTCGTGTTTTACTTAAAATACATCGACTCACGTGGTAGGCGCGTCCTGGTGTACGCAACGCGAATTCTATATGGGGGTGGCTGCGCCGCGCAAAAACTGCGATTAGTGTTCAATGTGGCCCATTCAGCGGCTGCAGGATAAACCATTTAAATTGTAGAAATCCTTCATAGCCTAGACGTACCTTCAAATCTGGAAAACGACTGAAATGAAACAAGGGCCACTCGGTCGGAGCTTATAATAATGGGTTGCGGAGGCTGTCCGACGTTCCCTGGGCAGTGGGCACTGGGAACAAGTATACCAATTGGTGGAGATGGCGGCTGAATCGCATCCCTCGGTGCCTCACTGGCTAGATGCAGCTCCATGGACATAAGACCGAGTTCGTTAGATACATTGAACGAAAGGTGGCCCTATATTGGACCTTGATTCAATTTTTCTGTCCACAATTCACTCTTTTAGAGGTTTGGGAGAGTACAGAGGAGGCACTCCGGGGTAACCTGACATTTATTGCTACTCTGTTCGAAGGTCGCGGTAGTTACACACGAAGATTAGTTGTGCCCGGGGCAGATCTCCGAATAGTGGAGGGGCCGAATCCTCAAGGGATGCATATGGGGAACGAAAGCGAGACATACAATATCGCTGTTAAAGGACCTGGACGACATGTTGTGCGATATGATATGCAGTATAGCATTACAGCCTGAGAAAGCTGAGAAAGGACGACGGGAGGGATGCCTATATAACAAAGTCAAACTTGGGGGTATACGGTATAGTATAGTATAGTATACGATCTAATGGCGTCCAAGTCCGCAATAAATTTTCAAAACAACCACCAGGGTTGTCGCGCCAGTCATGAAGAATCAGACAAGGCAGTTACTACGAGATATGCCACGTGCCACGCAGCATAGGCAGTCGGGCATGGATAAATGCTCGTCTTTGTGCATTGGCAGTTGAACGAGGTCACACCACTTCTCCAGCTTCGTTGAACTTGATCTCGCTCCGAAGTTTGTTGTCGGGACCCATAGCAGCCATCCGACTCATCGGTGAGCGTTGACTGTTCTCGACCCTGCTATTGGTCGATGTCGTAATGTGGACTTGTAATCTGCTCCTCTGGTCCAGGCTATTCAAGCTGGTGAGTGGCAAATCCTCGGACTTCCGGTTCGCCCGAGTAGCTAACCCGACACGGATAATGACCAGGTAAAACGTGATGGAGATAATGGGTGTGATCTGGGCAGTCAACAATAACGTCTAAAATTTCAGTGGGACTATTCTCATTAGCGAACGAAGACACGATGTGCTGACCATGTCTAGAATCACGTATTGACCGTTGGATTCATTTATGAAGCAAGTCAGCGCCGCAAGAAGGGTGACGGAGTAAATCACCCCGGAATCGATAATGATTTGTAGAATGGTCCGTAGTTGGGACTTTCGGTGGTCGTACAACCTCGTGGCTATCCGGCTGACAGACCAGATACGGTAGGCCAACAGAACTAGCAACGGGAGGATGAAATTCAGAAGCTCCCTTCGACACAAAAAAAACAAGTACGTACAGGTCGTCAATAGATTTGTGGCCAACGTCGATGCGTAAAACGACGTGATCCATTTAGAGAGGCTCCCACCAAAGACCTCGTTTTGCGTCACATACGATGCAGTATACGGACTTCCGATTCCAGTTGCTTCTCGGAAATGTCATCATGATTCCAGTCGTCGCCAAAAACACTCGGCACACGTACCACCAACGGCACACCAAAGTAACGCAGGCAAAATCATGACGAGTTTAGATTGCCATACAGCGTGACAGCGGTAAAGCTATCAAACAGTCAGTGCATGAGGTTCGTCTCGAGAAAAAAACAAAACTTACAATGACACCGTCTCCTATGAGCGTCTGTGCAGTATACACGTAGTTCTTGTACACGAACGTCCATTGCGACACGTTTGAAAAATAGCCAATGGGACCTCCTGGGTAGGTGTCTCGGAACAATATCAGACCCTCCATGATCCTTATGGTATCAATCACGAAGTGCTATGTACCCCCCAAGAAATCAATCTCTGTCCGATGCCAATGCTTATCCAGGAATACGAAAAGGAACACGCACCACCGTGCTAAACAGCAACAACAAGCACGCTACCGCAAACATTCTACAGTTCGTTTGGTGAGTGGGCTTTCGAGACCGCAGTACACCGATCGTTAATCCGAACATGAACAACGAGAAACCTTAGCCACACAAACTGTTCAGTATGCTTTGCCTGCGATATCATCGTTAGTAGGTCCTACCATACAAGAGCGCTTCCAGTAGCACTGACAGGAGTTCTGCCTTGTCGAGAGGAATGCCCTTGGCAGCCATATTTCAGGACGTGCGATAGCAAGACACTGAAGTGAATGCTCAAGCCCGACAACAAAAGAAGGAAGGAAGGGTGCAAGGTGGAGGGCGCAAAAAGGGGAGAACCATCCCTTCCAACAGAGCGTCCCCCACTTATGTATGTACCTCAAAAGCCCATCACAGTAGTAACTGGTGGACCTCAATAACCGAGACAGACTCAGAACACCCGTCAATATACCACTGTCAAACCTGCCCAACCATGGCATGGATCTCATAAGATACGACTGACATGGCTAGACGCGTCGTGGTGTATGCAGTGCGAATCCTGGATGGGGGTGGTGCGGCGCACAAAAACTGCAATTAGTGTCAATGTTGCCCGTTCAGCGGCTCCAGTTGAAGCTGTTTTTACTGCAGAAATGCTTCGTAGACCAGATATACATCTGCAAAGCGACTGAAATAAATTAAGCGCCACTCGGTAAAAGCTTCATGACTTACCGAAGTCTGACATTTCCTGAGAACAAGTATACCAATTAGTGGAGATGGCAGCTGATCGCATCCGGTAGCTTGGGTGCAACGGCGGTAGTTTCGATGACATTTCATCGGAGATTTGTTTTTTTCCGCCGCATTGGAGATTATCAAGATGATTATCACATAATCATCTCTGTTATGAGCCCACTACAATAGTCGAGGTAAATCTACAAACATTCTAGAGAGATCAGATGATACTATCATTTCATATTGGGAGATAAAACTCATCGCACGTCCCAAGAAACACTGACCGCGGCCTGATGACCGTGTCGAAGACCATAAATCGGCATCAGTTCCATATGCTAGAGCTCAGCCTACTATGACAGATACTTCTCGTCCCATTGTTGTGCAATGGACTGAGGAAGAAATTTTTAAGAAAAAGCGAAAGACGCAGCATCGATGAAGCATCGATATCGGTTCAGGCGATGTGGCAGGCTGAGAAGTTGGAACCATACCATCATGTGCACGATCGCAATTAAAATGAGATTTGACGTGAATACGTCTTGCACGAGAAAGGATAACAGTGTTGGTAGAAGAGAAATTGTACTGGTGTTGTCAGAACGTGTGGGTGTGACCGTGTGACGTGTGGATGCGTGTCACATGCTGCAATGTGTATGATAGGCGAGAGATCTCACGCAGCAGAATCTCAATCTTCTGGACGTGGCTTGCAAGGCTGAGCAGGGACATATGATCACCGCACCAACCTGATCGCCGGTCCCAGGTTGCCGTACTTTTAATTTTCCAGTTGTCGGGCTCAAGGATATCGAGCACTGCATATCAGAGCCACGACTTACCATTTTAGGAAACCGCTCGAGTGTAACACAAATGTCGAGATACACTGCTCATCGTTTACGGAACGGGATTCACTTGCTTATGGAACTATGCTAATAGATATTCGTCTCGTCCATTGATCCATCTGTTTTATTTTGGTCATACAATGAAAGAAGAGTACGTAGTGGTGCTGAATCAATGTAGGATCTCCTGGTCGACATCCTTGGTTTCTGATCCACATACTTAGTCACATACTCTTGGCGACCTGTACATGAAGGCACCTCCGTCACCATCCCGCGGTGACGAGGTGACAACTGTGCGATATGGTACTACAGAAAGCTGAGAAAGAACGACAACAGGAATGCTTAGGCAACTGTAAGTCAACAGGGGGTATGTCTCTAATAACATCCAAATCCGCGGCAATTTTTAAAAAAAAACAACCATCAGGGCCATCGTGCCAGTCACGAAGAATCAGAAGATCCAGTTGCTATGAGATATGTCCCGTGCCACGCATCATAGATAGTCCGGGCATGGCCCGTCTACGATCTTTGTACACCGAGAAACAAGGTCACACCGCTTCTCCGACGCCGTCGATCTCACTCTGACGTTTGCTCTCGTCATCAATAAGAACCATCGGATCCATTGGTAGGTGTTGATCAGGTACGGCGTTGCTCTCGGTGAATGTCGTGATGCGGACTTGCACTCCGTTCCTTCGGTCAGCACTGAAACTCTCAGACTGTCGCTGGTAGGCGTACAGCGGAGTAGCGAGCACCGCCGTCAGCTGGTTGGCCCGATTAGCTAACCCGACACGGATGATGACCATATAAAACGTGATGGAGATGATGGGCGTCACCTGAGCAGTCAGTGATAACGTTTAAATTTTCAGTGGGACTATTCTCATCAGCGAGTGAGAGAATGATGGGCTGACCGTATCTAGAATCACGTATTGACCGTTGGATTCGTTTACAAAGCAAATCAGCGCCGCAAAAAGGGTGACCGAGTAAATCACCCCGGCATCGACAATGATGTGTAGAAGGGGCTGCAGCGAGGACTTTCGGTGGCCATACAGCCTCGCAGTCGCCTTGTCGATAGACCAAATACGGTAAGCCAACAGGACTGGCGAAGGGAGAATGAAGTTCAGAAGCCCTCTTCGACACACAACAAATACGCGAGTACGTACGGGTCGTCAATAGATTTGTGGTCAACGTCGACGCGTAAAACGACGTGATCCATTCAGAGAGGCTCCCACCAAAGACCTCGTTTTGCGTCACATGCGCTCCAGTATACGGACTTCCGATTCCAGTTACTTCTCGGAAATGCCATTAGTGATTCCAGTCACCCCCAAAAAACCGTCACACGTACCACCAACGGCACACCAAAGTAACGCAGGCAAAATCATGACGAGTTTAGATTGCCATACTGCATAACATCGGTAAAGCTGTCAAACAGTTAGCCGACGAGGTTCGTCTCTGGTAAGAAACAAGGCTTACGATGACACCGTCTCCTATGAGCGTCTGCGCAGTATACACGTAGTTCTTGTACACGAACGTCCATTGCGACGGATTTGAAAAATAGCCAATGGGACCTCCTGGGTAGGTATCTCGGAATAATATCAGACCCTCCATGATCCTTATGATATCGATCACAAAGTGCTATGTCCCAGGGAGTCAATCTCTGTCTTATGGTTACCGAGGAATACGATAAGAAATACGCACCGCTGTGCTAAACAGCAACAACAGGCATGCTACTATAAGCATCCTACGGTTCACTGGATGAGTGGACTGTCGAGGCCACAATACACAGATGGTTCCTCCGAACATCAACAACGAGAAACCTTGGCGCACAACCCATTCAGTATGTTTTGCCCACGATATGGTCGTTGACGGATCTTACCATACAAGAGCGCTTCCAGTAGCACTGACAGGAGCTCTGCCTTGTCGAGAGGGATGCCTTTGCCAGCCATAATCCAGGACGTGTACAAGCAAAATACCCAGGCGAACACGCAAGCCCGATAACAAGAGAAGGAAAGACGGATGAGAAGCGGAGACGAAGCGCAGGAATAGGAGGAGGAAACACCCCTCCCAACGGAGCCTCGCCCGCTTATGTATCTCGAACCGCCCATCGCAACAGGGATACTCGGCAAACCTTGATAACCAAGGCACACCCCCCAATACCCCACTCACAAACCCACCACGTGTGTCTCGCATTTAGAAGTATGTCGACCAGCGTGGGTGTATGCAACGCGGCCTCGATCGGGGGAGCGAAGAGTGGCGTAGCGCGCAAAGACTGCAATGTTCCAATGGTGCGTTCAGTGGTTCCCAGATAAACCGTTTTGATGTAGAAATGTTTCATCGACCGGACACAGGAAAGACGACCAGTGGCGGCCCCATTGAAAATAACCGTGCAGAACGAAACCTATTGTGTTTGTCAGGGTTCGCCGTCGACGTAACGGGCCTACTAACGGCGCAACACGCCGTGAGAGAACTGTTACCGCCCATCATCTAAAGTATTAAAGTATCAAGGGTCCACTACGCACGGATCCTGCCGTTGACGGAGGTAAAACTTTCTTCGCCTCCGCCTTGTTCGCGTTTGGTAGTATGGCACCTCGGCGAAGGGTTCTCGTTTGACCGTGACTCGGAGAAAATTTTGATCATCAAACAAGCTTAAGGATAACTTTATGTGTCGTGCTCCGATATACGTATTCTATGGACAACTCACTGAGAAGGGTTATGCCATGTAGTGTGGGCACACCCCTTTCCTAGTAGGATGGGCTTTTTCAAAAAAAAAAACCCCCAATGGTGTGAGCGGTCGCCAGTCCCGAGCATACCGGAGTGCTTAATTGAGGCACCTTGGAAACGCCACGCTGTATCCTAAGTTCTGATCTCGAGGGTTTTGGCCTAATTTGGATACTCGGGGAATGCCGCTTCACCTGGCGTTGGCGAAAACCTTGCTTGTGGCCAACTTGGGGCTTCTTCAGAGTCTGAGACTCTTCCCCCTTGATCCCGTCAGACAGTGTGACCGAGAACCCCAAATACCCTTTCCAACTCACTAAACCCAAGTTCAATGCGCGATAGATGGCAAAACAAAGACCTCACCTCGCCCGTCGAACGGCCTCAGGTCCATACCATCGGCGTAATACACCATGTGCGGACCACACTGGCCGTGACCCCTCCTATCGCCCTCGTTCGTCTTGTTTCCTCGAACTAAGTCTGCAACTCTGCATCTGGGCTGGCGCTCGTAGCCATCGCGACTCGCGATCTGGAGGTCGTTGGACATGATCGCGGTGGTGGTGAAACGCATCTCTCTTTCCCTCTCTCTGTGACGACGTCTGTGAGCTGCGGGTTGTCCACGTTATTCTCGACACCATGCTTGGTTCTGCTTGCTCAAAGCGGTGGAGGTCCACGCGTGTCTAACGAGACAATCGCTGGGGAGCCATGCGTCCTGTCTTGGCCACCGTGGCTTATCCCGTACCCGCATAATCATGAGTGTTGACAGCTTGTTACAGCAATCCTAGATGTGTGGTGGCTTTGGGCATTCACGAAAAGGCTCGTAACAGCGTCATCACAACACCCCATTCTCAAAGAATTGAAGTATGCACTCAGTCCTATTTTGAGCATTTGGATGACCGATAGAAGAATGAAGGGGATGGCGCATGTCCCGGACTCGGATCGTCGTACCGGCGGGGCCAAGGATACCCCGTGCCTTTGAATGGTCTATTCTCTGTCATGAGCCATGACCTCGATCGATCGGTTGAGAAAAAGGTTGTTTCCGTTCGCTTGCGATGATCCGCGTCCTTTTCTCCGTCACCCAAACAAGTACCGTCGTTTGTTCACGGCGCACGCGCAAATATGAACAGATGACAGTGTCGTGTTTGTATACGAGTTTCAAAGAGGCACTGTGAGGTCCGACCCGACACTGCAGACTGGTACTACAGTCGACTCCCTTCTAACGCATATGTACCAGGTATAACCCATGCTCCCTTATAGTACATGCATTTTTCCATTTCCCAAGTTGGTTCGCAGTGATTTTGCATCCATATCCCCTCGTCGACACCCTTGGTTGTTGATCCACACACTTAGTTACATATTCTTTACGACCTGTAAACGACGGCACTTCCGTTGCAACCCCGCGGTGACGAGGTGACAATTGAGCAATATGATACTACAGAGAGGCGAGAAAGAGCGGCTACAGGGATGCTTAGGTAACTTCAAGTCGAGGGGGTGAGATCTCTGATAGTGTCCAAGTCAGCGGCAATTTTTGAAAAATGACCATCAGAGGCACCGTGCCAGTCATGAAGGATCAGAAGCTGCAGTTGTTACGAGATATGTCCCGTGCTACACATCATAGGTAGTCTGGGCATGGAGAAATGGCCCGTCCTCGCACACTGAGAAATAAACATCACGTGGCTTCGTCGACGCTGTCGAACCTGACCTCGCTCCGACGTTTGCTCTCACCATCAATGACAGTCATTGGATTCATCGGTAAGTGTTGATCATTTTCGACCTTGCTGTCGGTCAATGTCGTGATGTGGACTTGCACTCCGCTCCTTCGGTCCGCACTGAAACCCTCAGACTGTTGTTGGTAGACGTACATCGGAGTGGCCAGCGTCGTCGGCTGGTTCGCCCGATTAGCTAACCCGACACGGATGATGACCATGTAAAACGTGATGGAGATGATGGGCGTCACCTGCAATCAGGGATAACGTTCAAAATTTCAGTGGGACTATTCTCATTAGCGAGTGAGAGAATGATGGGCTGACCGTGTCTAGAATCACGTATTGACCGTTGGATTCGTTTACGAAGCAAATCAGCGCCGCAAAAAGGGTGACCGAGTAAATCACCCCAGCATCGATGATGATGTGTAGAAGGGGCCACAGCGAGGACTTTCGGTGGCCACACAGCCTCGCAGTCGCCTTGTCGATAGACCAGATACGGTAAGCCAACAGGACTGGTGAGAAGAGAATGAAGTTCAGAAGCTGCCTCCGGCACACATCCAAAAAAAACGGTTACGTACGGGTCGTCAATAGGTTCGTCGTCGACGTCGATACGAAAAACGACGTGATCCATTTAGAGAGGCTCCCACCAAAGACCCCGTTTTGAGTCACATGCGATGCGGTGTACGGACTTCCGATTCCAGTTACTTCTCGGAAATGTCATCATAATTCCAATCACCCCCAGCACTCGACACACGTACCACCAACGGCACACCAAAGTAACGCAGGCAAAATCATGACGAGTTTAGATTGCCATACTGCATAACATCGGTAAAGCTGTCAAACAGTTAGCTGACCAACTTCGTCTGCAGAAAGAAACAAGGCTTACGATGACGCCGTCTCCTATCAGCGTCTGTGCAGTATACACGTAGTTCTTGTACACGAACGTCCATTGCGACACGTTTGAAAAATAACCACTGGGACCTCCTGGGTATGTATCTCGGAACAATATCAGACCCTCCATGATCCTTATGATATCGATCACAAGGTGCTGTGTCCCAGGGAGTCGATCTCAGTCTTATGGTTACCGAGGAAAACGACAAGAAACACGCACCACCGTGCTAAACAGTAACAACAAGGACGCTACTATAAGCATCCTACGGTTCACTGGATGAGCGGACCGTCGAGGCCACAGTACATAGATCGTTCCTCCGAACATCAGCAACGAGAAACCTTGGCGCACAACCCATTCAGTATGCTTTGTCCACGACATGGTCGTTGACCTTACCATACAAGAGTGCTTCCAGTAGCACTGACAGGAGCTCTGCCTTGTCGAGAGGAATGTCTTTGGCAACCATATTTCAAGACGTACACAAGCAAAACGCCCAAGCAAAAGCCCAAGCCCGATAACAAGAGAAGGAAAGGCGGGCGGGGAGCGCGGAGCAGGGAGGAAGCGCGGAAATAGGAGGAGGCAACACCCCTTTCAACAGAGCCTCGCCCGCTTATGTATCTCGAACAGATCATCGCATCAGGGATACTTGACCAAACCTTGATAGCCAAGGCACACATCCCAGTACTCCACTCACAAACATTGTACTTACCACGTGAGTCTCGCATTTAAACGTATGTCGACCCGCGTGGGTGTGCGCAACGCGAACCCGATCAGGGAGGCGAAGAGCGGCGTGGCGCGCAAGGACTGCAATGTTTCAATGGTCCGTTTCAGCGGCTCCTGGATAAACCATGTAGAAACGTTTCATCGACCAGACACAGGGAAGATGGCCAGTGGCGGTCCCATCGAAAATAAACCCTGCATAATGAAACGGTTCGATGTGTTCGTCAACTTGAAGGTTCACCGTCAACGTAACAGCGCAGCACGCCGTGAGAGAACTGTTACGGCTTATCATATCTAAAGCATTAATGCCTCAAGGGTCCACCTTTCTCCACCTCGGAGCGCCTTATTCGTGTTTGGTAGTATGGCGCCTCGGCGGGGGCTCTCGTTTGACCGCAACTCGAAGAAAATTTTGATCATCAAACAAGCCTAAGGATGACTTTATGTGTCGTGCTCTGACCTACGTATTCTGTGGACAACTCACTGAGAAGGGTTGGGACTGTGCCATGTACATAGTGTGTACGCACTCCTTTCCAAGTAGGATGGGCTCTTTGTATATATATAAAGCCAAAGGTGTGAGCGTCGCCAGTCCCGAGCGTATCGGAGTCCTTGATTGACGCTCCTCGACAGTGCCACAGATCGGGCTATTACAACGACTGTCTTCTGATCTCGAAGTTTTAGGCCTAAGCCTTTTGGGGAGGTTATCACAATGGTTATCCACTCCTTTTTAGGTTGGGTTCTCTAGAAAAGACAAAGGAGTTGAGCGGTCATTGGTCCCATTTATAGCCTAAAGGCTTTCAGAGGCTTCTCGAAGAAAAGAAAGAAAAAAACGCAACAGTTGAACCCTATTCACACTGAGAATACGAAAATTGGCAAAGATTTGGTTCGTATTCTTTCAGCCAGAGTTGCTTGCAGGGAAACAACTGTCCCGTATGCTTACATAATCACGTCGTATACCTCACGTGGATTCTCGGCGTGTACTCCCTACTCTCGAGTCTCTACTTGTTTGACAGAGCCCAGACAAACGGGACTGTTCTGTTATTTTTCTTACTGCGTGGTCCCGCACCTCGAATTCTAACAATAACTTCATAATACTCCGTTCGTTGGAATTCCCAAGTGCCAGCATCACTTGGCATACATAATCAAGATTCAGAAGTCAGAATCAGAACGCAAGGAAGCATCAGTGACGAAATTCTACCACTGACTCGGGTTTGAAAAGAGGCGCTGTGGCGGGATCGTGTACGCGATCGCAAGTAAAATGAAACCTGAGGTGGATGTGTCTTGCACGAGAAAGATTAGCTGTGTTGGTAGAAAAAGAAATTGCACTGGTGTTGTCAGCGTGAACAACGAGATATGGGTGTGACGTGCACATGCTGTAGAGAAGCCTGCAGTATGTAGGCGAGATCTCACATAGTGGAATCTCAATCTTCTGGGCTGAGCAGGCGGACATGATCACCGCACCAATCGCTGTGTTGATCGCCGGTCGCAGGCTACCATACTTTTAATTTTCCAGTCGTCGAGCTCGGCACAGCGTAGCAGAGCCACGACTTACCATTTTAGGAAACCGCTCGAGTGTAACTGTGTAAGTACCTGCATATCCTTGGGCCACAACCTGTACACGACGGCACCTCCGCCACCATCCCGGTGATGAGGACTAACTGGTCTCTACTGTGTGCTCTGATGAGTAGCTAACCAATGTACATACAATCCTAATTTTGCTTCCCCTGTCATCCGTCGAGATGCTCGACAATACTGTGTCACAAGGAAAATCGTGACAACCATGCAATATGGTACTACAGAAAGCTGAGCAAGAGCGAGAACACGGATGCTTAGGCAACCTTCAGTCAAGGGGGGCGATATCTTTATTAGCGTCCAAGTTCACGGCAATTTAAAAAAAAAATAACCATCAGAGGCGTCGTGCCAGTCGTGTAGAATCAGAATATGCAGTTACTACGAGATATGTCCCGTGCCACGCATCATAGGTAGTCTAGGCACGGAGAAACGGCATGTCTTTGCACACCGAGAAACAACGTCACACCGCTTCTTCGACGCCGTCGAACTTGACCTCGCTCCGACGTTTGCTCTCGCCATCAGTGGGAGCCATCGGACTCATCGGTAAGTGTTGATCGTTTGCGACCTTGCTGTCGGTCAATGTCGTGATGTGGACTTGCACCCCGCTCTTTTGGTCCGCACTGAAACTCTCAGACGGTCGCTGGTAGGCATACACCGGAGTGGTGAGTATCGTCGCTGGCTGGTTCGCCCGATTAGCCAACCCGACACGGATGATGACCATGTAAAACGTGATGGAGATAATGGGCGTGACCTGTAGTCAGCGATAACGTTCAAAATTTCAGTGGGATTATTCTCATTAGCGAGCGAGGGCATGATGGGCTGACCATGTCTAGAATCACGTATTGACCGTTGGATTCATTTACGAAGCAAGTCAGCGCCGCAAGAAGGATGACGGAGTAAATCACTCCGGCATCGATAATGATGTGGAGAAGGGGCCGCAGCGAGGACTTTCGGTGGCCACACAGCCTCGCAGTCGCCCTGTCGATAGACCAGATACGGTAAGCCAACAGAACTAGCGAGGGGAGAATGAAGTTCAGAAGCTCTCTTCAATACACCTCAAATACGTGAGTACGTACGGGTCGTCAATAGGTTTGTGGTCAACGTCGATGCGTAAAACGACGTGATCCATTTGGAGAGGCTCCCACCAAAGACCTCGTTTTGCGTCACATGCGATGCGGTATACGGACTTCCGATTCCAGTTACTTCTCGGAAATGCCATTAGTGATTCCAGTCACCCCCAAAAAACTGTCACACGTACCACCAACGGCGCACCAAAGTAACGCAGGCAAAACCATGACGAGTTTAGATCGCCATACTGCGTAGCATCGGTAAAGCTGTCAACACAATTAGCTGGTTAGGTTCTTCTCGAGAAAAAACAAGGCTTACGATGACGCCGTCTCCTATTAGTGTCTGTGCAGTATACACGTAGTTCTTGTATACGAACGTCCATTGCGACACGTTTGAAAAATAGCCAATGGGACCTCCTGGGTAGGTATCTCGGAACAACACCAGACCCTCCATGATCCTTATGATATCGATCACAAAGTGCTATGTCACAGGGAGTCGATTTCTGTCTTATGGTTGCCCAGGAAACGACAAGAACACGCACCACCGTGCTAAATAGCAGCAACAAGCATGCTACTATAAGCATCCTGCGGTTCACTGGGTGAGTGGACTGTCGAGGCCGCAGTACACAGATCGTTCCTCCGAACATCAACAACGAGAAACCTTGGCGCACAACCCATTCAGTATGCCTTGTCCACGAAATCGTCGTTGACGGATCTTACCATACAAGAGCGCTTCCAGTAGCACTGACAGGAGCTCTGCCTTGTCGAGAGGGATGCCTTTGCCAGCCATATTTCAGCACGTGCACAAGCAGAATACCCAAGCGAACGCGCAGGCCCGATAACAAGAGAAGGAAATACGTGTGGGGAACGGGGAGGAAATAGGAGGAGGCGACCCCCCTTCCAACAGAGCCTCGCCCACTTATGTATCTCGAACAGTAGGATCGCGGCAGGGATGATACTTGGCAAACCTTGATAACCAATTAAATTGGGCACAGCCCTCAATACCCCGCTCACAAACCTCGTATCCACCACGTGCGTCTCGCATTTGAAAGTATGTCGACCCGGGGAGGCGAAGAATGGCGTGGCGCACAAAGATTGCAATGTTTCAATGGTCCCCCCAGCGGCTCCTGGATAAACCGTTTTTCTGTAAAAACGTTTCATCGACCGGACACAGGAGAGATGGCAAGTGGCGGTCCCATTGAGAGTCAACCCTGCGTAACGAAACCTGTTTTGTTCGCCAAAGTTAACCATCGACGACGTAACGGTGCAACACGCCGTGAGAGAACTTGAAGGGTCCACTGCGCATGGATGCCTTTTCAGTGCTTTCACGCAGGAGGTAAAAACTTTGTTCGCCTCCGCCTTGTTCTCGTTTGGTAGTGTGGCGCCTCGGCGGATCTCGTTTGACCGTGACTCGGAGAAAACTTTGATCATCATGATCCAACAAGCCTAAGGATAACTTTATGTGTCGTACTCCGACGTACGTATTATGCTGTGGACAACTCACTGGGAAGGGGGTTGGGGCTATGCTATGTAGTATATATCCACTCCTTTCCTAGTAGGATGGACTCTTTCAAAAAAAAAAAGAGGCCAAAGGTGTGAGCGGTCGCCGGTCCCGAACACTGTAAAATGCTTGGAAGCTGAGGCTCCCCAGAAAACGCCACACCGTCTTCTGATCTCGAGGCTTTAGGCCTAATTTGAGGAGGTTCCGAATATAGCCTAGAGTCTTCAGAGGCTTCTCGAAGAAGAAAACGCAACAATTGAACGTTATTCTAACAGCTGAGAGTCTGAAAATTGGCAAGATCTAGCCCGTCGAGTCGTATAATACCGTTCGGCCAGGATTGCTTTCCGAATCGTGGGATACTCAGTTTGTCCAGCATCGAGCGAATCGAAAAAATATAGAATTATATATATTCATTTCTGTAGTATTTACTTACTACCTAGTCTTTGTCCATGTCAAAGTATGCCATCCGAGCGTGTGGTCGAAAGAGAAAGAAGAATGGAAAGGGGAATGACCGATGACCGAGTGTGGTGCCTTCTGGTGGTTTGCAATCACGCCAAGGCGCGAGAAAAAAAAAGTAAAGGGTAAGGAAAGATGAACAAGACGCGAAAGCAGAACACGATGAAGCAATTACAACAAGAGCTCACTGAGATCGCCCCACCTCAGATTCTATGATACACACACACCCCTCCACCGCCATCATCATAGGGCCCGTCCCCCCGCCCACGATTGCGTGCTCTCCGGTCTCGACGCTTCGTCTGGATGAAACCCGCTATTCCCCGTCGCCAAATACGCCTCATCGCCCGCATACCGTTGTCTGAACCCCTGCGATCCAAATTGCGAATGCGACTGTGAATGCGACGGTGCATGCCGAACCTGCATCTCAAACGCCTCCGGTCCAGCGGCTTCAACCCGTGCACCATACCCCGGCTCCGGGAGCGGCGGTATCACCGACGTCGGTGACGCTGACGACGTCCCCCGCGAATGCGACGACTTCTCCCCAATCTCCCCATTGTCGAAACGGTACAGCGAAGGTGGTATCGGAGAGGGTATCGGGATATCGTTCGAAGAGTAATACGACTCGTGTGGGGACGTCGTCAGCGGGGTCACTCGCATCTGCTTCGCTGGCACGTTCACCATCTCCGACGACCCGACGCTGATCAACGGCGGCGTCGTCGTCGGACGCTCCACCTCGAGCGAATCGTTGGCGTACCCCGCTCGACGTTTCTCGTTGACGTCCAACGACT
>JBBPQV010000182.1:0-33279 GCA_038092675.1 Boletus rufocinnamomeus
CATGGATTCCATTCTGCCTGGAGAACTTGACTAGAGCAGAACGTCGAAATTGATCACTATCAAAGTTGAACCAGTTCTAACTCACTTGTGTACCCCAAAACATCCGTGACGACCGCGCCACCGTTCGGGCTACCTTTAAGCTCGAGAAGTTCCCTGAATTCCCCCCACTTTACTACCTGAATCACAGGATCGGCGATGTCTGCGAGTTTCTCGTGGATCTGCAGAGGGGTGAGGGTCGAGGAAGGAATGTCGAAGTTTTCTTGTTCGTCGAATAACTGGTGAATTAGGCACAATCTGCAAAGACGACAAACTGAGACAAGAACTTCATACACCCTGTAATAATGATCGGTACTGCTCGCGTGCTGAGAAGCATGGATTTACCATTTTAAGTAGAGATGCTGACACAGTCGTCAGTGTTAGTATGTTTTGGGTTGTTTACCAAAGGCATAATACCGTGCTCCCCGTTCGAGAGCAGACAGTAACTCATGATTGCGACAACTATCTGCTGCAGTGTGCTCCGATATCGTTCTCCATCTTGTCTCCGACTTTCCGTTGCGGAGCTGGCACCGTGAGTCATTTCTTTGTTCGGCAATCACTGGACCTGGGTACAGTGCAGACCGACACGGATATGTTACCCTTAACACTGCCTGCCACACAGGTCCTGGTCAGCGGTCACGTCCGCCACATCGCGCTTTGTTACATTGACATGATCCTACATCGAACAAATCAAAATATCGTTCTCGGCTGCGGACAAAATTCATTCGATCAGGGAGATTACAACTAATGTCGATGAGGTGGCGTCCCTGTGTCACATTGTGGGGTCGGACAGGAACGATGCATGGGTGAGTCTGTACCAGTCAACGAACCCCTGAGGTCACAGGGGCTCGGAACAACAAGCCTTCGGGCAGTCCTGATCGCTACAAGCGATTGTATGTCTCACCTGGGACTCACAATTCTCGGCTTGCCCAGCATCAAAACCAGTGAGGTTCACCGATCAAATGCCCCGCCCCCATCCAATATATGAATCATATGGTTAATCGATTCCGGAAACAAAGAAATAAACAAAAAGCAGAAAATTTTGGTTAGAGGCAATTAGAAGAGTCAAGGTACGAGGAGAATTGTGTTGCACCTAAGTCGCACCCTATACCTGTGCAAGATCCGAACTATCCTGAACCTCATGCCCCCTGCTAGCATTGCCCACTGGCGGTGGCCTGCTCCCGAAAATCCTGCCAGTGGCATCCAAATTCATACATCAATATATCAATGACGTTGCCTCGTGGTGTCAATTCCGAACATGATACCGATTCACGGCCTGAAGCACACTGCCCAACTTCACACCTCTTCGGAATATGTAGTAAGGAAACACAGTCGGAATCACTTGTAACGTCTGAACTCATGAACAACTACATTATTATGAGTAAATTGGCCCATTGGATGTGCTCTCATCCACTGATCGTCACAGATACATTACGGAACTCGAGTAACGGATATGGCCCAGCCTGCAACGGTCCTTGTGCTTCAGCGCGTCTTACGGAAACGAATAGGAAAACAACATACCCCAAGCAAGCAGAGATGCGTCAGGGTAAAGATGGCAGGTCCAGAAGACATATACTCTGGAACCTGCAACGTGAAGTTCTGATAGAACCCACCCACGGCGTGTGCAGTCGGCGTCCAGGGACCGGCGTAAAGGACGTAGCCGAGCTGGTCGGTCGGTTGTGGGCAGACTCCGTTGTTGCAGTTGTTGATCGCGAGGGCAATGCCGACTTGGATGCAAGATATCGGGGATCCCTATATCAACAACTTCAGCGAATATGTGCGTGGCGGGCCTCTTGCTGAGTGCTTACGGGCTGGATGACTTGAGCGGTGAAGTTCTCTCCTGGTGACAGAACCTGCCCATCAGTGGGGGCACCAAGATCAATAGTCTGGCCGAGGACAGACGCCACAGCACCAACAAGAACAGAGATGGCAGTGAATAATTTCATCTTCAGAGAGGGTTGAAGAAGTGTCGAGAGAGCTGACAATGAATGTGTTGCTGAGAGAAATGATGCATGAATGGGCCTTATATACGGCGTCGGAGCATTCGATATCGAGTTGCTACGTAAAGTCCTCCTGAGGGTTATAACTCGGTTCACATATTCAATTGCGAGCTTCGCCATCGAATCAACAGAACCATACGTCATCCACCGTCACTTTAAACAGCAAATTTGGAAGTGAGGTAGAGAACACAGTACCACAAGTTCTCCAGATCAGAAATATGGGGTGTGGTACTATAAAACTACTCTTAGACTATGAGGCGTATGATGTGTAAAATGTTGAGAAATTAGCAGTAAACTAGACTACGGGAAAAAGTTAGGTTTATCGTGATTTAAACAGTTACAAAAATAGCACATCACTGGCATCAGAGCAGATCTAAGCAATATCGTCGGGTGATATCGCGGTGATCACTCATTTTCGCTCCCACCTCCAGACCGCATGCCCTCATCACACTTTAAACAGCTACAAAAATGGTATATCAGTGACATCATAGTGAATCTAAGCACTGTCGCATTTTCGCTCCCACCTTCCGACCGCATGCCCTCGTCGCACTTCAAACAGCTACAAAAATAGTATAACAGCGGCGGTGATCATTCGTCCTCCGAGTCGCTTCCACCTTCAGACCGCATGCCCTCATCGTTGTCATGCTCGCTTCCACCTCGCGCCGCTCTTAGCTCAAGGTCTTGGGGGTGCTCCCTCCAACTTACCCCGCTTTGGCCTTGCCCAACTAACTCGCCGCTTCTCGTGCTTCGCAAGGTTTCTTTCTTCCCCCAAAGGCGTTTCGCCGCTCTTTCTCTGGTTTCTTCCCGTCTTCAATTTGGAGTTTGATGGCATAATCGAGGGCTTCTTCTTCGTCCAAGGCTCGCCTTCGCTGTTTTTTCTGCACTGGATTTCGGTGACTGACCGGCCGTTTGTTTGATCTGCTTTAAGTAATGTATTCCTCGACGCGTTAATTACTCGGCTAGTCAAGTGAGCCTATCGCGCGTATGAATGGCGCTGATGGTGGTCGCTTGGTCTTCCTCGACCGGCATCGCGTTGGCATGACCGGCCTTTGATTTGCACTCTTTACAATTTTTTTTGCATAAGTGGTCCAAGGACGGAAGGAGCTAGTCATGAAGAAGAAAGCACATGATCACACACAAAAGTTAATCGTACATCATGAAAGTACAAACGCTACAATCAAGGCGCGATTCATAACCTCGGAATGAGACTGGGTTTCGATAAACACGCATGCAGTGGTGTTGAGCCTACACCTTGACATTCTCAGAAAGGAACTTGGACCACTCTGCTTCGCCCCAAGAACTGGAGATTTCGTTCGCGATGAGACCGTCCCACAACGCGGTGGGCGAAACATGGATTCCATTCTGCCTGGAGAACTTGACTAGAGCAGAATGTTGCAATTAATCACTATCAAAGTTGAACCAATTCTAACTTACTTGTGTACTTCAAATCATCCGTGACGGCCACACCACCGTTCGGGCTACTTTTAAGTTTGAGAAGTTCCCTGAATCCCTCCACCTTGCCTTTATCCTGAATTACAGAATCGGCGATGTTTGCGAGTTTCTCGCGGATCTGCAGAGGGGTGAGAGTCGAGGAAGGAATGTCAAAGAAGTTCTCTTGTTCGTCGAATAACTGATGAAGTAGGCTCAATCATGCAAAGACAACAAACTGATACAAAAACTTCTTACCTTGCGGGAAAAGGTCCAGAAGTGTTCAGGCGAAGCTCGGACAACCTGGGAACCGATTTCCATTAGCGTTGATCCATCTCAATTATGCCACTGAGCTGACAGCGAGCCCAGCTTCGTGGGTAAACGTCGATGATGCATGCCAGGGCTGAACTTGCAGCCTCACGATGAGCTTGACTTTTCCATAGTATTTACCGTCTTTGTTGAACCGAGGTTTGAGCACAGCGTCGATCGTGCGCGAGAGCTTCGCACTATGTCGCGTCAATCCTGTACAAGCCAATTCCAGAAGTACAACAGAAACCTGAATGGGCAGACATAATCCACTTACAACAGAGCGTCAGCCGCCTCGCACGACAATGGGATCCAGGAAATCACTCACGGAAGACCTCCAGAGTATGTGGGGCGTCCTTTGTTCCCGCAACAATCAATGGATTGAGGGAAGGTTGCAAAGCCATAGCGGACGAGATGAAAGGAGAGGGGCGCGGACACTCGTGCTTTTTATACGGCAGATGACGACATCGGTTTTATCTCTGACTTCTTGTGCACGTGACTGATCGTACAAGGTGGATGGCCAAGTAGATTGTATGCGCTTTTATACGATTCCGGCCAAGTTCCAATGCAGTTCCGAAAACCATCTCCATCCATTCTTAAGTATGCTTCTTGAGGCGAAAATGCACTTTTGGCTGCACGAACCAACTGAGTAGCTTAACCTTCCAGCCTCAAGGCCAACGCTCAGGCTCTGAGAAATCCGGATGAATCCCCGAGTCAGGAAGAGACTCCTCGACATTGGGAATTAGTTGATGCGGACGATTTTCATACGCCAGTCATTATGTGCTTTATAGTATCAAGCTATTCGAGCCACTCGCCAGCGCGGTTTAGAACCTAGATGTTTCGCCTATCGCCGCGGGCCCACGATGGTAAACCCATTTATATTGGGAAAGTTTGAGGGTCAGTGCGCAGCACTTGCAGAAGATATCCCGTGTTCCTTTACCATCTATTCACGTTAGCGGGAGGTTCGAGGTTTGAGAATGGGATATCCGTCTGGCTGAGATCCACAGGTGGTTGACTGTATTGCGTCTGACGTGGCTGGCGATCTCCTGTATGAATAAACGAGGATCATTGAAAGGTGTAACATATACAAGTAGCATCGATTACTGAGAGTTATTCATCAACCTATGTCGAGTGGTGTCCACCCACTTTCGTTTCCATGTCGAAAGACTCACTGATTCAAGATCGAAGGATAAAAACGACGCAATGTGGGACCAAGGACACTGGATCGAGCTTTTTGTATGCAGTTGATCACAGTGCTGTAAGGGGACTGGTAGTGGGATCATCCGGCGTGTTAGGGTAGTAGTGCATCGGAGTCAAGTGAGCATTGCCGTGTGAACTGATTTTGTAATGCTATGCGAGTACAGACGAGATGACAGTAATAATGAAAGTCCAACAGACCCCCGTTGGCGCAAATCGGACCAAGCGGGGTTATTTGACAGTTCCAAGTACAACATATGGCGGTGCCGTTCACTACCTTCCTGGTACAACTATTGGAGAGCGTACACGCTGAAGATGGACAGCGTCTGGCATACTTGCTCCGACCCACCAGTCCTCACGGGAAGGATCTGGTGAAGGAGTTCAAAAATCCATCGGTATGTGGCCCGAATCGCGTTACATTTTGCATACTCTGAGATCCCTCATCACAATGTACCTTCAGCGCGACACACTGATGTCCCAGTATAGTGAGTGTATAGAGAGCCCGTGGGACGAGATTGCTATTCGATATGTGATGGTGACGTCCCATGTCGCGCGGAAACGGCCAGGAGAGGCTTTCAACGAACAGTCTCAGCTCATTTCGTGCGTCTATTTTACTCTGCGACTTGAGGAGGACTTGTGAAGATATACTTTACAGCTTATTCTTCCGGTTCTTCACTCAAAACACGGGGTGGACCTTGCCCGTCTTGTTCTCCGTGCTACGTGATCTCAGGGATCTTGCTTTTGATGTGAGCTCCCTACTTGATACGCTGGGACTTGCGTTTTTACGCGCTCTGTCGGTTCAGGCCGACTTCCATGCAAAGTTTAATAGTCAAAACAGTGAATGCATGGAGAGCGCCGCAGGGGTTGTGGCGAAGGCATTCAGCAATTGTATGACAGATCGGTATGTGTCTCAAGCTATACGTCGCAGCTTCGTTTTACTCACATGAAATAACTGTTCTGAGAACATCTCCAGCAGATCAATCTCGGAAATGGGGGATCTACTACGTTGTCGGTCTTGTCATGAAGTGTTACTTCCGTGTTAGTCTCTACTCCGTTCAACCACGTCTAGTATTTATTATGGTTTAGGTCAAACGGATATCCTTGTCGAAAAACATCTTGCGAGCGTTGGATGCGAATCCAGATATACCTCCTCTGACCGCTTACCCTCGCTCACATCAAGTGTGTCACATCTCGGTGACGCCATGCCTCATATTGCTAAAGGTCGACTACTGATTGAAGGTTACTTACCGATACTATCTCGGAATGCTCAGTTTTTTGAATGAAGACTATGCCAAGGCAACGTGCCTCCTGATTCTACCGTGCAGACCTTGCTCATATTTGTTTACAGGCAGAACAGGAGCTTACGCTCGCATTCTATAATTGTCATATACAGGCGCACAGAAATCAAGAGTACGTCCGAATACTATCCTCTCACGCAGAACGTGTTCACAGGTTATATTTCTAGACGAATCTTGACGTGTTTGATTGCTTTACGCATCCTGCGAGGCCACCTCCCGTCCAAAATACTTCTGGATCGGTTCCCTGTCCTGGATGAGCTCTTCTCGCCATTTATAACAGCAATCCACACAGGCGATATCACAGCATATGATACAGCACTCGATCATTGGGAGCGTCGTCTCGTCGAACTGAACCTTTGGATCACGATTGAAAAAGCACGTGAGCTCTGCATCAGAGGATTGTTTAGGCGCGTGTACGTCTTCTCCCACTCTTACCCTTCGGTTGGCAATGCTGAGTGCTCGGTATGTAGTTGGGTAACGTGTGACAAAAGTACCCGAATTCCTGTGTCGATGTTTCACTCCTCATTGCGTATTTCGGGAACCGACGTTTCTGTGGACGAGGCAGAGTGCTTCGTCGCGAACATGATCTACAAGGGATATATGAGGGGATATATTTCGCATGAGAAGCAGATGGTTGTGTTAGCAAGTGCGAATGCCTTCCCGAGGTTGGGGGACCGACAAACCCCATATGCATTGCTGTAGCACTGCAAGTGTATCGATATGCATAATGTCGGTGCTATCTAGGACAGGAGGACAGCAGCTTAGTCTCCACAAATGACAGACATTTGCCATGCGGGCCCGCTTTGTTCATCCACTGACAACACTGACAAATTGGGATAGAACTTCGGTTACAGTTAGCTTTGCGTCACCTTTCGTGACCTAGGACTCTCCTACCGACTTCTTCCGCTCGAGGAGCCGCAGGAAACCGTTCGCTGACGTTTGGGAGGGTTCTCAAACCTGTGCCGAGTCGTGCTGACCATGTCCATGACTAATAGTAGTGGGCTGTACCACCGCTTGTCACTGTTTGTCTTCGCTGAGTAATAAAAACCTGTGCTGATCGTGTGAGCGGTCCTTGCTGTGCTGGAACTACATAGGCTCCGACACACCAAAATGCACCAGTGACCAGAGAGAATGCTACAGAATGCTGACCTTTAATCCGATGAGTTGCTCCGCCCCCGATGCGGTTTCACAATGGCGCGTCATTTCTGATCGATCATTCTTTCGAACGCGTGTGCTTTATGCCGGTGAAGTAGCCTAGCGATGCCGACGTCATCCGCACCACTATAAAATGGATCATGTGGGCCAAGGTCAAGATTGTCGTCTAGAAGGGCCTCCTTGACCCTAGCCCATCTATCCCACCGCTGTCGAAAATATCCATCCCCACAGCCCTCCCTCGCAGGTTTTTCTCGCACGATGAAGTTCAATATATCTCTGGGAAGATCCTCCAGCCTCATGGGCCACTCGTCGCAGCCAAAGCAGTCCGATCCGCAGCTCCACGTTGGGGGTCTTAACGCCGACGTTGAGAAGCAGCGACATGCCGATCCTGGCAACCAGTGGCCGCCTTCAAGTTTCGCCGCGCCGCCTCCATACACGAGTGATGTTGCCCCTGGGATTCCGATTAATGGGATGCAACACATGAGTCCCTTTTCCGCCGCCGCCGGGTCTTCCAGAACCTCTACAAGTATGACATTACCTCCTGGCTCTTGCCGCACTCGTGTATTCACCATTCATCCAGCGTTTTCCTCCCCTAACCGTCTTCGAGATATCGCCTATTTGCAGGCTCCAATGCGTCGTGAATCGAAGGAAAACGCACTGGATATGCTACGCCAGTACGACACAGTGATTATCATGGACGACTCGGCGTCCATGTTGCAAGATCACCGCTGGGAGCAGGTGCGTGTTACCGTGATAACTTTGGTTACGTGGCATATCAAACGTAATTTCAAAAGGCTTGCGAGGCATTGAGCGGTCTTGCTCAGACAGCCGCCACCTATGATACAGACGGCATAGAGATTCACTTTCTCAACCACACTAAATATGGTGTTAACGTGAAGGTCAGCAATAGTCGACGCAGCACACTCTGATCAGCCTAATAATCTAGCTTTACTGGAAGGATCCCACGAGTGTCCGCCAGCTATTCAGGCACGTGCGACCACAGGGGCTCACGCCCATTGCCAACAAGCTCGACGTCCTGGTAGGAGACTATATCGAGAAACTCGAAAAAGCCACTCGGAGGAAAAAGAAAGGAGATTCGTCTGCTCTCAAACAGATAAAGCCCGTTAACTTCATCGTCATCACAGACGGTGCACCGAGTAAGCTTTACGTTTGTCTTTAGTGCAACCGATGGCACCAACTCTGCATTTTAGCCGACGAACCAGTAGATTCCATTGTTTCGCTAGCACGCAGGCTCGATCGTGGAAATTACCCTCTTGCTCAGGTGAGAGGAATTGCACGGAGACCGAGGTCATGGCGACTGATCAGGCGTTTTGAAAGGTTGGAATCCAGTTCGTCCAAATAGGAGACGACAAAGGGGCGACGGAATTCCTGAGGCAATTAGACGATGATCTGAGTGGCGAATATGGTGTACGAGTGAGTTAATATATTGGCCATGTGGAATCTGTGACACTAATTGCCCATGCGCTAGGATATCGTTGATACTACACCCTTCCTTGGGATAAAGTTGACAGCTGAGATGTTGATCAAGATCCTTTTGGGTGGCGTCAACCGCCGTGTCGACAGACGTGGTGGAGCGTCGGTAATGAATATGTAGCTTTTGTCATCATGCATCATGTTCTTTAAACAAGGCGTTCTTCGAATACTTGTAGCTTTTGACCCCATATATTTGGCTAATTTTCTAGAATCGGTTTTACAACATGTAATTTCCAAGGTGATTGTATGGTAATCATCACTGCATTGTATCTTATTATGAACTTCAATCTTCGAGTGGCAACATAGGCACCCCGACATGGTGGCTTGATGAATTCCGTCGGAAAACGCGCCCGAGAAGGCTAGAGTCGAGGAGGCATGCTTCCCACAGTGGCACTTGCAGCTGACGTCACCACAATATAAGAACATCCCCACCACTCAGACTTTCCTTCTGTCTAGTAACAAATTTATCAAACAGAATGAAACACATCGGAAGAAACTTGAGCATGATGGGGGCCAGTGGAAACCCATTGGAAAATCAGACTTGAAGATGCGTAACGTTTGCATGCGGGAGCAAGAAGACCATACTGCGAATGATGAAGCTTGAAGCTTGAAGCGTGAATCGCAGATACAAAACATAAATTAAAAGATCCGAGTCATTCCCGGAGTCGGGTGAAAGGAAGCCGATAATTGCAGCACAAATAGCTTTGTCAGTGGTTCTCTCTGAGGTACTCTGGGATGCGGTTATCGTGGAAGATCAATTCTGGTGTGTATGTGTCACAGTCTCGTAGATGCAACTCCTTGTGCGACTATTTTATGCCGCTATATGAGGTATATAATACAAGCGAAAGGAGTGATACAGGTAGTTAATGTGTGAGAAGAAGAAAACTAATCTATCTTGTACATAGGCTGGAGGAAAGTGCGGACGGGGAGTCTGGGGAGCGGGCAATTACCAATATCCGAGAGGGATATCCTTGAAGCCAATTTCAACCCATCTCTCCACGTCCTCCATTTGCTGACCCTGCGACCCATTAAGGCCTTGGAAACCAATGCCATGGTATAGTTTGCGCACAGGCGCCATCTCCTTTGAGTTCCCCACATAGAGGACGACCCGCCTCTTCTTCTGGAGAACACTACCAGAGAATCAAAATACGTCCCAAAGTACACATCAGCTGCAGATACTCACTCTTGACAGACACGATGTAAAAGTCGTGCTGCACAGCCGCGGCCCCTCCAGTGCGCTGCTGTGAAAACCTTGGTGACCGCTGTCACATTGTCCGACTCTCTGGTAGTAGCAACCAGGCATGCAATCTCCGGCTCTTGATCCGCCTTATGCACCATATGCACCCAAGCTTGCTGGTTGGTGATCATAGTCTTGGCCTCCAACTCCGCTCTTGTATCATCAAGTTTGTAAGGCGGCTGTCACCACGAACGTCATTACGATGGATACGCGGACGACGTCGATAGTACCCACAGAAGTCTCGGAAAAGGCCTTGCACCAGGCCTTGGCCCCATTCAGATGGGACATATCCGCACGGCAGAGAGCGATGACGAGGTCGTCAGATTCCTGAAGACGGAATTTAAGACTTAGAGACTCGTTAAACGTCTCACTAGTGCAGAAAGTGAAAGTCGCGTCGTAGTACGGGTCTTTGAGAGCCTGAATGCCATACTCTTGGCGTGTGTGCGCCTCGAATATCTCGGCAAACGTCTCTGCCACCTTTGCGATCGAAAAGACGGAAAATACCCTCTGGGGAGGAACGTTCTCTAGCAAACAATGGACGAGCGGCAACAAGGAATCGGCTATATTCTTGTCGCGCCTTTCCTCCTGGGCGAGCTGGGCGGACTCGGACGACTTGCAAGCGACTATGAAGATGGGGTAGTTTCCCAGTGGTCCCTTGGTGCAAGATAGCACAAACTCGACATTGTTTGTGTCACCGTACAGGGCAATCCACAGGTGCTCGTTGTCGTCCTCGCGAGGAGAGTTCAACGTCTTCTTCGCGAATGGGAGAATAACATTTGCAGCCGCTTCGTTCTGCAACAACGCGCGCCAGACCTCCTCTGGAAGGTCAGAAGCCCGGTGGTGTGCACGTGCTTGAAGAGGCAGGACGCCGCTAGACATGATCGAGGAAGTTGGTGTACGATGATGGCCATATCCCTCTGCTTTAATATGCGACAGGCTAGAACAGAACGTACTTGTGAGCCGAAGGGGGTAGCATCGTGCCCCGTTTCGCAGTCGCTTAGATTGAACGTTTGGTCCATCTTGCACGAGAGATTATCACGGAAGGACGGTAACGTTAGGTGGTTCCGACCATTGTGGCCCGAGGGATAAGTGAAACGAGCAACGTTAGAAGCCACGGATGAAGAACAGGAAGACACCCAGTGGCACCAGACCTACCTGGAAATCGGTAGCCAGATGATCGAACTGCACAAAAGAGGGGACAGACGGGTTAAAAGAGCAACGTTAAACGCCACGGATGAGAGACCGAAGGACGTTCAGTAGCACAGCAGCAGTCGAAGAACGCTGGACTTGCCTGCAAATCAGGACCTGAGGAACGCGCTGGCGCTAGATCAAGCAGCAAGTACACCACTACAAACTGCCAAGATGACATCATCTCGAAAAGATTTTCTTGGTGGGAAATATAAATATAAAAGAAACTGAAAAGTTTTTGAGAGACCTGCTGAATCGGTTCCACTAAAATTCGGTTCCAGATCAGGTTTTCCCCGCTTGCTAGATTTCAGAATGTTGCAGTGCTACGCGCCCGCTCCGCCTCAGCATATTCGCTGGGTTATACAGGTCCCATAGTCGAATGACCTCCGAGAACGACTATGTTATTTACATGACTGGAACCACGCTAATCAGTGTTGGTAAGATGATGGTTGACAGGGGCACTCTACCATTCTGTGCTCACATACTGACAGACAACTGCATCGATAACGATGAGGGCGAACTTGCTTGCAGAGGATGAGTGTCTAACTTCACTGAAGTGTTGAACGGATCAGTATGAGCTATGTCCAGATGGTCTAACAGTCACTTGGCCCTCAAGTTCCCAAGGGAATGAGATATGCAAACTTCTATGAGTGTGAGAAACAAAGCAACGAGAGCTTCTATAGAAGCTACGTGCAGAACAGGACTCGCGAGGCGCGTCCGCCTCCTGGCGGAGACCTATACTGGTGCACACAGTCGGTACATGAGGATCGAAAGGGGATGATTCTCGCACGGGAGATTAAAACAGATGCGGTGTATAATGTGATGAGTCGCAAATAATCGAATGAGGCTTGAGGATCTAGATAGTGGGCATAGTGCACTTTACTCCTTCCATGGATATTCGAACTTGGGTTGGTCTTTGCGCCTCCAAAGCTTCCTCCTGAGACAGACCGTAAGCGGTTATTGACACGGATGATGATGGGACACAAACTTCTTCTTAGTCGTTAGGTTCTCGGCAAATATCTCGATGCAGTGCTTTGTTTTGAACTCGCGGATAAACCGAGGATCCCTGGTGCATGTGAAAAGTGAGAGAACGTGTAACGAGTGCACAAAACCATACCAGAGCTCGCTAGCTATACCCAAGTCCTTGCAACATCGCATGAGAGCATTGCTCTTGCATCCTTCGGCGGCGGTAGAGATACCGGATGGGTCGAAATACTCATTTTCACCTCTAGCTATGGCTACGAGTCTGCGAGGACAGCTCGTTAGTCAATGAAGCGTGGTGCGTATTTAACCCCCCACCGTCCCTGGCAAACGAGTGCATACTCTCTGCTGACTATCTTGGGCCCCACGTTCGTCTCCGTCCTTGGGGCGAGTCCCCAAGCACCGGGTCCAAAGGCCTTGTTCAAGATACGACGGTACTTGATTTCGGGAAGGTAGATAAGTCCATCTTCGAGGAACGATGTCAGTGATGTATGGGAAGCAAGGGGAGAGTTGCGCACCAGGTTTAATCTCAATGTCCATTTCGTCGATGGGTGCAAGGAGGACGTCCGCAGTCTCCCTCGGGAATGCCGCTACGGATAAACCATAGTAGCTCTTCGACCAATCGTTGGCTGCGCTGTCACCCCCGGTTACAAAATCACCGGGGAAAGCGAATTGAGAGATGCGCGAAGACGCAGACTCGGCGGAGAGGACACTCTCTGGAGGTACTTCGCCTTCGAGTGCCTCGCGGACCCCGGCTGTATCTGCTATTGCTTCGGAGATGTCGTCTCGACTTACTTCGTTGGAGGTTGTACTAGCGGGTGCTTTCGTTACGCGTGAGCTGGTTGTTGCAGAACGAGCGGGGTAGGTGCGTGTCGATGTAGCATAGGTTCTGTGATACGGAATTCCCGCACTCGAAAGACGACGTGCAGTTAGACACAGTCTCGCACTTTTTGCGACGAAGGACATTAGTGCGTGCGTCCGAGTGTGTAGGCTTTGCAGCTGGACATTGCCAAACAAGTTGAGCCCCCACTGAACATACTGCACTGCCACTCCAATCGACCCTTATTGCAGAAAATGAACACCCCCACCTCAGCCAGCTCCGTCCGGCCCCATTCAAGCTTGAGAATACAGAGGCCATCGTCGAGCCTGTCCCAACGACCGCCTTCAAGTTTGTCTTCAGCCCGGCCAGCTTCGAGCGCCTCATCCTTGAGACCACACTCGCGTGTCTCAACGCGTCCAAGCTCGCGGTTATCTCGACCTGCCACTCGACAATCCACACGTCTTCTACCACTATGCCAGTCACTCGTCGCCCAAGTAACTGGATTGTTGCCCGAAACCGACGATGAAAACTTTCGCACTGCCGTGGATTTCGTGTCCAAGAACTTGGAATACTCGATCAAGGCTGGGCCGAGCACCGACATGACTGCGATGGACAAGCATTTCAGAGGGTACTATGCCAGTTGATTGTCTCTGTCATTTTGCAGTAGGTTTACGCGTCGGTAATATAGTCACGTTCTCAAAGCAAGCATCAACTCTCATGACGGCCTAGCGGATGCGCTGCAGGAGTCCTATCGTAAAGTGAAGCAACAGGCCAAAGAGCTCACAGATCTCGACGAGCGAATTAAAGTGACCAGTGTATGGTTTTACCCAACAGATCACATATGCTGATGATCCACATAGTTGTCACGCCTCCCGGACCATCTCCAGTTGCTTGTACGTACTTGTCCTTCAGACCACCCTCTTCTGATATTTCTGGGTAGATCTTATTGTCATCTGCTCCTAGTAACGCGACACATGCCTTTGTGGAGACATATAGAAATGCCCGACCATCGACACCTCCAGCACCAATAACATGGAAAGACATCCTTGCTGAAGAGCCATTCGAAGGACAACACTGGGAGGGAGTGTATGGCCTACCAACTGGTAGTACCGTCGAAGGATGGGAAACTCGGAGTGGTGGAAGCACGCCGTCCCTTTCACCTTGGGATGAAGATGACTCTCTGGACAGTGACCACGCACCCCCCTCTTTCGAAGACTTACCTCCACCTGTGACTGGAACGCTCGGGGAATCTTACTCTCATACTCGTGTTCACTACCAGCAAAATCACCTTGAGCTGATTGAACGGCTTAAGGCACACCAGTACTGGAGAGAAGATTGGAAAATCGATGTAGATGTTTCGCGGCCGTTTGATATAGGCGATCCGTCAACTCTTGGTATGGATTTTTAATCTTAATCTCTCTCTCTCTCTTATACTTGCCAGGTCCTGCGATGCTTCGTGTTCTTGGGAAGAGTGCAACATTGGCCCTTGTCGGTCCAGAGCGAGAGGTGCGCAAGAAACATCTGTCTGGAACCTTATACCGAGTACGCGGCGTGTAGAAATATATCCACGAACGCGACGCGGTGCGCGAGGTGCTGATGTGTCTTCAAGGTCGGAAGAATCTTATGATCTACACTACTTCAGATACATTTTCTTCGGTGGTATGGATCCAACTCTATCAGTTAGGTGTATACTGAACTGACGACATGGTAGCCTTCACCGACAGTACCGCGTCTACTGCACTTAACATTAACAGCCCAGTCGTCTATCCTAGGTGCTTTCGCACAGGCGACAACTACCGTCTGTCATCTACGAAAGTTTGTGTCTGCTATCTTCGACAGCGTTTTCGCCATCCATGAAGTTACTCCAAGCGGGACAATGCGCTTACTCACTCAGAACATCCGCTCAAGAACGATAGAGGCTTTCGCTGATGCCGTCGACGCACAGATCCAAATGTTCGACCGATGGTGCGCCGAAAGAGAAGAGGCCATTTGTTGTGCATTAGCCGGGTGTGGTGACCCACTCGTCGTCAGCCTTCTCAGCCTAGAGAAAGACGTTCGAGACACGTTTTCAGGGACCTTTGACGTCGTGCTGGATATCTTACATCGGCTCGTTGGATATATCTGTCAATCCCACTCGAGATTTGACCAAGCTGTTTGGAACATGCCTAATATGCCTACCCAACTTCCGTCCGCGGTCGTTTCGGCGCTTCTGCTTGACCTTCTGCTACAGGCAGCAGAGGAACAGTGGTCTATGGGCAATGTTTCTGCCTCCAACTCTCTCGCGACTGTCTTTGCAAAGACCTCAGAACCGATCTGGCGCATGATCGAGAAATGGCTCAAAGATGGAGTGCCCGTCCGGAATGTTTGGGATTCCCTAGATGACATTCAAGCCCTTGACGAAGAATTCTTTATCGAGGACAACGAGCTTCCGATACTGGACCCCGATTTCTGGGCAGATGGTTACGTCCTTCGGAGTCCCGTCGTGCTGGAGGACGGGGAGAGAAAACAGCTCGCTGTTCCGGCGTTCTTGGGACCGGTGGTCGATCGCGTCTTAGGAGCCGGCAAGGCTGTTGGACTACTTCGAATGATGGGTATCCATTTCTTTTCTGAACACGCAACGGGAGAGGAACATCCCCTCCTCGATTGGAAGACCTTCGCACAGTTGTTCGAGTCTGGCGCAGGGAGCTTGCGTGATTCGGAGTCATTGTCACGTTTGATATCGGAGGAGCTCTCTGGTTATTGTCTTACTGCTGGTCTGCGACTATCACGAGTCCTCACTGAGGAATGCGAACTATTGCGCCACCTTGCAGCCGTTGAAGGGCTCTACTTGATGACAAGAGGAGACGTAATCAGCAACTTCACCGATGTCATATTCGCCAAGGTACGACCACAACCAGTCCCCTCTTTTCTCGTGCTTTACCACGTTGGTTCCACGACGTTTAGATGGACAGCCAACAAGCATGGAACGATTTCCATTTCCTGAACAGTGCCTTCAGAGACGTCATCGAGTCGACCAATTCGGACTGGATTGACGCTTCCCTCATTCGGCTCTCCCACCGGGGCAGCAAAGCCGCTACAATCTCCAATACCGTCAAGGCGATTGATGGGCTGCTCGTCGAGTACGCTCTGCCATTTCCCCTGACGTATATCTTTACCCCCGGCGTTCTGCAAAACTATTGTTCTCTCTTCGTCTTCCTGCTTCAGGTGAGAAGGGCAAAGTGCGTTCTGGAGAGGATCTTGCTCCGCGGAGCAGTAACGAGCATTGGGCTGAGGTCTGAGCTCAAGGTGTTCTACGCGATGCGAGGAAAACTCTCGTGGTTCATCAAGTGAGTAGACGGTGCTGCAGTGCTGACGGTATGGCAATAACTTACTGATACTGAACTGCAGCGCCTTGTTCAATTTCCTGACCACGAATGTATGTTCTCCTTCCCCGGTCCAGCGGTGTACAGGATCTGACACGTGTTACTCGTTCAGGTGATTTATGTCCAAGCGCTCAGATTCAGGTCTGCATTCAGAGAGGCCAAGTCACTTGATGAGATGATCAAGCTCCACAATCACCAGTGCGTTTCTCTTATGTCATATCACTTACATGCCATCCATTGATGACAGCATCATCCTAGCCTCGAAACGCTACTGTGTAAATGCTTCCTTGACTCTACCGTACGTCCATCTCGTTGCTTTCTCTGTTTTTGGATTCATCACTCACCCCTGTCCCTTCGCTGACCAGACATCTTCCCTCTCGAAAGCGATACTGAGCATCCTGGATATGTGCATCCATTTTCGGACGTTCTTCACCACCTTTGCGGGAGACACGACACACGACATCTCCCGTCTGTCGATCAGCATACGACGGCATCGGAGTCGCCGGCAACGACGACAGCGCAAGGACGTCATCGGGTTTTCCGCACCCCTACCTGCCGATACCGAAGACGACTCGGACACGGACACGGACGATGACGTGGACGCTGACCAGATCGAGGCAAGGGACGTACTTGAACCGTCTTTCTCTGCCGCTCCGTCATACGCAGAAGAGGATTTTTCGACGCAGTTGGAGAAGTTGTCGGAGGAGCTGGATGGGTTGGTGAGGTATGTACGGCGTAGTGCGGAGAGTTTAGCGAGGGGGACGTCGGATGCTGCGTCTGCGTTCGGCGTGCTCGCGTTTACTCTCGAAGATTGGGACTCGTGATGTCGATTATGGTTAGTTGCGGTTGCTGGAGGCATGCATTGGTAGCTACATGATGTGAAAAGTCAGGTCTGGACACGTACGAAGTGTAGGTCCATCAACAAATTCACAATTTACTTTTCCGAGTTTTCGTCACTTTTGACTCTGATCAAAAGCATCGAGGGTTAATCGGGCGCGTTGAGCCCACTACGGAATGTCTACCTCTATCAATACGCAATAAATTGAAATGACGACCGCGAAAACAACCTGGGCTCTAGTCAAACGAACGCAAGCGAAGTTCCAGCTCCTTGTAACTCTGCATTGCTAACACCGCGAACGCCGTCGTCAAGCCCTTGTTCCCAATCAAAATCCCTTTTGCAGCAATCCTGTACATCCATCCCATCGGCCACGATCCATCCGCCTCCTGCATCCTCCTGAGCCGCTCGTAATCTCGACTATCGCACAAATCGACTACGGCGGCAGCGTGGATGCGCATGGCAAGTGCGAGAGCGTCCCCTTCGGCGCCGAAATGCTCTGCGACACGCTTGGCGAATAGTGGGCCGATTCGTTGACGAGCGTAGATGGACACAGAAAGGAAACGAGAGAGGAAGTAGAGGAATGTGTCGGCACCGTAGTAATAGAGGGTTCCGTTCGTGTATGCTCGGTTCTTCAGAACCTCGTAGACCCAGTCAAAGGTCTCCCGTAGTTCGCCCCCGCGACCGTTGGAGTAGAAAAAGGTGAGCACGTTGACGCAGACAATAGGATCTAGAATATTCCAACACCATGAACACCATGAACAGGCATACGACGCATGGTATTTTCGAAAACATACCAATTCGGGGGCGCGTGACGTCGAAGTATGTTTGAATAATACCGTCCATGTTTTTGAGAGTCAAAATCTCGTCCATGATGTCGTTCTTCACTTCCGGAGAAAAGTCATCCAACACCGTACATGCGATGGACGTGGTATCGAGGTCGCAGGGGTACGTTGCTGTAGTGAGAACTGGCTCGGCTAGCGCAAACAATCAGTCATTATTTCTGACAAAAGAAAAGACAACCGTACACTTGAAAAAATTGCTTAGCCGTGGATACTTGATGTAATCAACAAGGCTCGGATCGCCCGTGGCCTCAAGGATGAGAAGTTGTCCGAAGTTCTCTTCAAGAACGACACCAGTGTCAGTGACTGATTTCATTTCCTTTGCGTGGTCCCGTAGGTATTGCTCTCCATCAACCACCGGGTTCCGCACAAGCGCCCTCAGCTCGCGAGCGACTTCGTCAGACGACGTGAAGACGATGCCCTTGAGCCCAAGAGACCGCGCCGATACGACGTTCTCCAACTTGTCATCCACGAACGCAGTGCGACCAGGGTCGATTCCAGTGGACTCCAGAACGTGTCGGAAGTAGCCAAGGTTTGGCTTCCGCTCGCGCGCCGCGGCAGATGTGAAGATGCGCTCAAAAAGAGCCCAGTCTTCGGGGCGACCTGTGTGGCGGAGAACCTCCCAGTCGGGTGCGGAAATATTGGACATGGCAAAAAGCCGGATGTCACCGTTCCCTCTGAGTTCATGGAGGAGGGTGACCATTGAAGGGTCGCCATGAAGGGTACCTCGGGCCACACGGAAAGCGGCGCCGACCTCGGAAGTATCTAGAGCAAATTCTGCGGCGACAAGACCATAAACCTCCTCTTCTCCGAGATTGCCCTTCTCGTACTCAAACCAAGTAGAAGAGCGTAGAATCGAGCGTAGAGTTTTAGGTGAGATGGAAGTGCCAGTGTTGGCTGACCAAGAAAATAATACATCACCGAGGTCGAAGATTACATTATCGATTTGGCGATCATGCATGGTAAGAGGAAGAGACTTTGCTTCCAAGGGAGGAGTTCCGAGGGAGGACACAGAAGTAGGTGACAGAGGGGGAAAGATGGGCGACGCCTCCACGGATTCTGTAGGAGAATGTTCGGCTGAGGCAACCATAGCTGAGTCTGTGATTGATTGAGTGAGAAATATTCGATGGTATGAGACGGAATGGGAGCTCTCCACTTATATACGAAGAAAAAAGAATTGGCACTCCGTGATGGGCTCTACTATTACTGCGGATCTGACCACATCAGCTTCAGACCTGAGCCTGAGCCTGAGATGGTTCTTACGACAACTGGTCACCACGCCTGCTAAGCAGCAGCGAGAGTCGGGACCTTCTTTCGATGATACCCTCAAATGACACGGAAAAAACCCCTTTCCACTGCCGTTGAGGCGTCAGTAACCTGATGGTGACGGCATGTTTCTGATCAGGAAGCAAGGTGAATAAGGACAGTCGAACCCCGCACCGTGTATCCCTCGGTCGAGCCCTCGGAGCGTGCTACTAGAGCGTATGGGATCTGTGAGGTGGTCAAGAGGTGCCGCTCGAACGATGGAGAGACCGAAAACCCTGTGGACCATTAGGGAGAATGGGGTATACAGCGACATTGATCCCGTTCCGAGCCCATCTCTTCCAGTACCTGTATTTCATATATATTTCAGCCCACCTTCATAGCCAAGATAGTGGACAGAATATACAGCTCGGTTGGCCACCGTGTCCGAAACCAGTTTCGGTTCAAGCCGCACGTGGCGGTACGCGAACACATACACAAGTTCTGTCTGTCTCCCTCCATATGCTAACTGGGCCCGACCCCTGCACGCACGTGGGTAACGGGTGTGACCCATTGCGCAGAAGTGCATCGCTGTGAAAGCGGGCCTGACGGGCCATTCTATTCATACCGCTGGCCATGCTGTGATCTTGTGGGAATAGTGATGTCGGTGTTAAAAGCAGTGGGTTGCTGAGCCATAGCCGATGAGAAAGACAACGGAGGGAGTACCTTGAAGGGAATATTAGTAGCTTGCATATGTGCCATCTGTCAATATCGATGTGTGAACATGGCAAAGTATTATGTTACTGATATGGCCGCATGTCGTGTTGGGAGAGATACTACGTACTAGTTCCGCAGTCGGCGTGATCTTCTGCGCAGTGCTAGCCGTTTCTATCACTGATAAGTAGGACCGGACAGTACCTTAGCAGCAGGGAGATGACACTTCAGTTGCGCGGAACATCGTTCCTACAACCCCTTCAGCCACGTTGAATGTTCCCGACTCGACCCAAGTCGATTAAACTAACAGGTCCTTCCCGAGATCCCGAAAGTCGATTTATTATATGCCTTGTGGTACAGTCGTTTATACCCGAGCAATCATTTCAAATCTGTTCTCTCATTAATGTCTTCCTTGCTCTGGTAATTTAAAGTGCATTACACGTCCTGTGAAAGTGCATCAGTATTCTGAAAAGCACATTGGGATGGGGTTCACCAGTTTTCTTTCGAGTAAGACCCTTAATCTCCTTTGTTACTAGCCACCCTCCAATCACAGCTCTCGAATGGCCAGTGGTAGAGTAGTCAAGCGATAGCATTACATAGCGACTTTGCAGATGTGAGAGGTGGGAAGCTTCCCACTGGACGTACTCTCAAGCCAAGAGAGGGAGCCTGATGGTCAGTAGAACCCGGAGTTCAAAAGGGGTTTCTGCGGATAGAAGTGTGCAAGGAAGATCAAGAATATTACGTCCCGAGAACTCGACTCGGAGAAGTCCGCGTTTGCCGCCAAGTCTCTCGGCGACGGCTAGTCCGGTGACCAGACCGTACTATGAGGCGAGCCGTCGATAGACGCAGAGAGTGCCACGAAGCACCCTCCTACGCCACCTTTGATCGCTTGTCCACAACGAAGAACCACCATTTGAATCGGAGGCATCGGACCGGGAGTGTGAAGTAGACACTGAACGCGCAATCCGAAACTTGTTAGATGGAAGACAGGAACCGGCGGTGGTGATCAGTGGTACTTGCACGTCGACGAACAAAACTGGCGAATCGACCTTGGTAGTTGTGGAGTCCTTTCACCACAAACCGGCGAAACCGCCCCTGACGACGTTTGATATGGCGATAAGCGCATAGCATAGATCCGACTATGATATATATCCTTAGATATGGTGTGTGGGCCGTCGCGACACTGGCAGTTGTCCGATGCCTTCAAGAGATACAGGTGAGGATGCTAGATTTTGGAGTCCAACGTGGGCTCTGCACGGCGCAGGAAGAACGGCTTCGCCGAAGATTACATAAACTGCTCGTTTTGTTCAAGTTATGATCCCGAAGCTCACTCGGAGAAAACTATGGACGAGACACCCACTGATCCCAAGTCGTCTGCAGACATGTCTTGAGAGCCGTCGCATGCGCTTTTTCTCTATGAATATCTCAGACGAAGAGGCGTCTTTCGGAAGCTACAGCGTGATACTTCCCGAGGAACCTTTAGTCTGGGGTGTCTCGCACATCACGCCCCGCACCGTCCCGCCCAGCATTGGGCGGCCGCCATATGCGCGGACACTCGCGGACGACAAGCCTACTTCCCCCTTTTCTAGAAGTGATCATCCCCAGGAGGTTTACGAGGATGACAGCCGAATCCGACTCGGGAGCGAGGAAGAGACCAAACTTCGGGCTTCTGCCAAGCTAGCTCGCCAGGTTCGCGAATTTTCAGGGACTCTTGTTCGGGTGGGGATGGTTCTCGAAGTTTAATTGATGAATGGCATGATGACCCCCCCCATATAGCCTGGGGTAACCACAAATTCAATTGATGCAGCAATTCATGACTTCATCGTCGCCCATGGTGCTTACCCATCTCCTTTACTCTATTCGGGATTCCCTCGGTCGTGTTGTACCAGCATCAATAATGTTGTCACGCATGGAATACCAGACGAGTGTGTTGTGTTTATCGTACCCTGAAGCGAAGCTAACAAGGACCAGTCGACCACTCGAAGATGGCGATATTGTTAACATCGACATTACCGTTTACCTCAACGGCTATCATGGAGATACCTCCCAAACTTTTCTCGTCGGCACTGTCGTACGCACGCATCCTTCGTTCGTTGGCAGTTACAAACAAGTTAGTGCCTACAGGACAAGCCGGGTCGCGACCTTGTTTCCATGACCAATGCAACCCTGCAGGTTGGCATCAGCGCTTGCGGGCCCGGGCGTCCGTTCAAGTCGATCGGCGAGGCTATCCACGAGTTGGTGCGCAATACCCCCTATTCGGTGTGCAATGCGTTCTCGGGACATGGAATCGGAAGAGTCTTCCATCAGCCTCCATGGATATACCATACACGTATGCCCCCCGTCCTCCTATCATTTACAGTTCTCCATCTCTGATCCGTTTGACAGTGAATGAAGAACCGGGGATGATGCGTCCAGGGCATTGCTTTACCATCGAGGTATGGATCTTCGATCAACGTAACTACCTTATTCAAGTCGCGTCGTATCTCAGCCCTGTATCGTCCAAGGATCTAACCCCCAAGCATGGATATTCCCAGATGGATGGACAGCATCGACCGAGGCAAGCAATCCTGTAGCTTATACGCCAACTTTGTGGAATCCTGACGATGACGGCGTAGAATTGCGCTCGCAGCGCACAAGCCGAGCACATGGTATTGATCACAGAAAACTGCGCAGAGGTTCTGACGTTATGAGAATGGAGTCATGGGAAACAGAATGGAAGACGAACAACAGCGCGTATCGCTGAAGATCAATTCTGCTGTATATACAGTATCATAAATATAGACCCTGGTTCTAGTTCAGGGTAACTTATGCTACATGACATATGAAGAAGCGAAAGAAATGATACAGATGACCGAAGGTATGACTGCTCTAACTTGTAAAATGGGGAGAAGTTCGGACTAGAAGCCTGGGTAGACGACGATTCACCAATAACCAAGAGTGGTGCCTTTAAATCCTATTTCAACCCATCTCTCCACGTCCCTCGCTTGCTGACCTGGAGGCCCATTAAGGCCTTGGAAGCCTATCTTGTGGTATACCTTGCGTGCAGGCGCCAACTCATCTGAGTTCCCCACATAGAGGACAACCCGCTTCTTCTTCTGGAGAATACTACTAGAGAATCAGCATGCGTCTCAGTGCTCATCAACGGTAGATACTCACTCTTGACAAACACGGTGTAAAAGTCGTGCTGCACAGCCACGGCCCCTCCAGCGCTCTGCTGTGAAAACCTTGGTGACCGCTGTCACGTTTTCCGATTCTCTGGTGGTAGCAACCAGGCATGCAATCTCCGGCTCTTGACCCGCTTTCTGCACCATGTGCACCCAAACTTGCTGATTAGTGATCAACATCCTGGCCTCTAACTCCGCTCCTGCATCATCAAGTATGAAAGGCGGCTGTCGCCACAAGGGTCGTTACGATTCATATGCGGACGACTTAGACAGTACCCACCGAAGTCTCGGAGAATGCCTTGCACATGACCTTAATCCCGTTTAGATGGGACATATCCGCACGGCGGAGAGCGATGACGATGTTCTCAGACCCCGGAAGAGAGGATATGGAATTTGAGGACTCTTTGAGCGTCTCACTTGTGCAGAAGGTGAAAGTTGCGTCGTAATACGGATCCCTGAGAGCCTGGATGCCATACTTTTGGCATGTGTGCGCCTCAAAGATCTCGGCAAACTTCTCCGTGACCTTCGCGATCGAAAAGACGGAAAATACCCTTTGGGGAGGGACCTCCTTCAACAGACAAAGGACAAGCGGCGACAAGGAATCGGCTATGTTCTTGCCGCGTCTTTCCTCCTGGGCAAGCTGAGCGGATGACTTGCAAGAGACTATGAAGATGGGGTAGTTTCCAAGTGGTCCCCTGGTGCAAGACAACACAAACTCGACGTTGTTTGCGTCATCGTACACAGCAATCCACAATTGCTCGTTGTTACTTCCGCGAGGGGAGTTCAACGCCTTCTTCGCAAATGGGAGGACAACGTTTGCAGCCGCTTCGTTCTGCAACAATACACGCCAGACCTCCTGGGGGAGGTTAGTAGCGTGGTGGTATGCGCGTGCTTGACGAGTGGGGGGGATGCTAGACATGATTAAGAAATGAGAAACTTGATTGTAGGATGATGGCCATAACCCTCCGGTTTTATAGGCGACGAGGCTAGACCGAGACGCACGCAGGATCTGAAGCTAACCACGGATAGCATCGTTCCCGACTCCATTGAGTCAGTCGAATTGAACGTTCAATCCATCCTGCACAACGAATGATGGTCATGAAATGCCGTTGTTTAATGGAACCGAGCATTGTGGCTTGTGGAACCACGTAGGTTGGGTTAAAGAAACAACGTTAGGAGCCACGGATAGGGGACCGAGAGACGTCCTGTGGCACCGCAACAAGCGAACAAACGGTTTCCGTCAGCAACAGGCTGATACTCCGATGCTGGAGCTCGCCCGCAAAGGGCGGTCGATCCTTGACTTTCTTAACTTGAAGATCGCATTACCCTGAAAATATTTTCCTGGTGAGCAATACAGGAGAAACTGCGACCGACAAACCTCATTGTTGCTATTGAAATTTGATTCCAGGTTAGGTTTAGGACGTGCCATAACTTGGACTATCCAATGCTCAAAACCGTGCCAACCATCGATGTCGTAGTACAGCCTGTCATGAGTTGCGGCGTGGGGACCCATATGGTACGTTGGCCGATAAGACCAACCGGAACTCGGAGGGTTTCGCAAACGAGTCGGACAACAAAGTGTACGTTTACCGTATTGCCACCGACAACAAGAGTCCCTCGTGGCTTAAGCGCTCCGAACCGTCCGCGTCAGGCAGTGGCAATACTACCAGCGCCACCAATCTTGCCACCAATTGAACCAACAATACGGACGTACGAAATCCGTGTCAGCAATCATTCCCTGCTACTTGCTAGTAGCTACCGAGCGGGCTCAGTGGGTCCACTTGCTCCATTCGCTCTGCCTTTCTTTCAACCATCCGGAGCTTCGTGGGAATGATATCCTCAAGCACTTGCCCACAGGACTCGGAGGTACCACTGGTGGAGGGTCTAACTTGAACAAGTTCCGATGGATGTAGGTCCACCAGCTAGCTAGTCATGTCGTGAACCTGTGACGCTTGTATCGAACAGGCGTTGGTTTACATCCACAGGATGGCCCACAGATTCATGGATTCATTCCTCTGAGCTACGTTCCGGTGTTCCACAATAATGCCTCAGTGGTGCGAAACGTTTCAGGTACAACATACAAACTTGATGGGGACAACTTCTGATGTGGACAATTTCCAATGCCTACAGAACAGCGTTGGAAAAAAAAAAAGCTGAGATGCCGATATGCTGGCGCACAGTGTGTACACATGTGGCGAGCACGCGTTGCGGCGTCACAGTACTAGTAGAATGAACCCCATTTTAATTTCCTCCGAATCATGCTCGGCATTGATCATAGCCTCCACTCTACATTCTCCGTTATTCCATCGGTCTCCCCCCGTCGCATTCTATCCTCTCGGGCTCCCCGATATCCGCAATCAGGATGGCGTGCGGCCATCCAGTATTGACAGGTCAAGCCCACTACCGATTCCCTGAGCCCGTCGGCCTCGGAGATCCTGTGCGCACAACTCCCACACGCTGACTACAATCGAGGAGCCATTACAGACGATGGAGCCATACCGAGAAAAGCCGGAATGTTCGCCAGATAGCCTTCCGTTGGTAGCACCGGACTGCCCGGGGTCAGGATCACGTTACTGGGATGCGAGGGTGTGTTAACTCGCCCACATTTCATTTCATAATGCTTGTTGGGCTTGGGAAGAGGACAAGCAAGAGGGAACGAGGTGGTGGAACGTACACGACAAAATAGAACTTGTCCTCCCTCGCGAGCAGGTTTTGGCGTCTATTGAGCCGCCATTGTTTCGTGGTTCTATACATCCGGGTCGGTAGGGGGTTGGTAAGATAGACCACGCGGGATTCGAAAGTCGTACTGCGTCGAACATCATGCCCACTGGGGTATAAGATGTGGAGGACATCTAGGAATTGTCCAATTCCCAGACTTTCTGAAGATGTGGTGACAGTTTGGGTGTGACCTTGCTCTTTCCTCGTCGGCATGTAGTCGAACAAACGGTCAGTCTAACTACAGTAGACTAGTTCATAATGCATACGAGTGGGACCACAAAAAGGCTTAAACTTTATTAGGTTTAGGTGACGGAAAGTGTAGGATTTATGCAGCATCACCTCATGCATTATGAGCTAGTCTAGTAACCGTAGTACCATTTGGCAAAACCTGAGCGAGTAGTAATTGGGCATGATAAATGGGTATAAAATAACGTCAGTATACAACACGAGGAAAGAAAGCAACCACATTAATACTTTTATCTAATACCCTACAAAAAATACCCAGCACATCATGCTGGCACGACGATCCGCTCCGTCAAAAACCGTGACAGTACTTGCGTCAGATCCTTCCCTCCCTCAGACTTCCCCAACACCTCTTCACTCTTCGCCAGCACAGGCTTGGCACGCGTCAACAACGCCTGTAGATCAGCTGTCATCTCCCCAGTCATACCCCTTCTCAGCCTCTCCGCCAGCGCCCTAGGCGTCCTACCCTTGCTCGCGTCTAGTTGTGTATTGTGACTGTGACTGTGCTCCTCTGCCTCCGCCTCTGTCGCCGCAGGGTCAAAGTCGGGCTTGGAGAGCCACACCGCGAGCTGTGTAACCGCGTAGATGAGGAGCGCCTCGAGAGTCCGTCGGGCAGTGAGCGTAGCTTGGCTCACAGCGAGCGGCACGTCTTTGATGGAGGTGGAGGGTACGATCGCTTGACCGGCGCGTCGGCTGACAAGACTACGCAACACATCGAGGGTGCAGTTTGCTAGTTCCAACAGCGTGCCCAGAGATGTTGGCTCTCCGAGGACAACCTTGGAATGCTAAAACGTAGAGAACACAGAAGTGCTCAGTAAACTGTTTGAAACGAATGAGAGGATAGAGACTTACAGGGATGATGAGTGCCTCCTGTAGAGGCCATTCCTCTTGCTCCTTCAGGAGTACGTCATACGCCCGACTGATGCTGACGAGCGTCGACACAATTGAACTACACAACCTGAACATCATGTGGACCAACCGCGCCGTAAGAGGGTGCTTCCGCAGATCCATCATATCGAGTTGGGACAACGACGAATCCATTGGCTCCTTCTCCATTGCCGCCCGCTCTTCAGGTGTTACAGGTTCCAAAAGTCTGGCGAGGTGGTTCGGATGCGTGAGGGCGTAGTTCAGCTGCTGGAGAAAGACGAGCGCGCGCGTAGAGAATACGCGAAGTACTTTTGCGACGACAGGATTCGGGTTCGTCGTGGTGGGGGGTACGCTCTCCACAATGGCGTGAAACAAATTGACGGTCTGCTCCATCTCCTCCAACAAGGGTATCGTGATGGGATCACCGATGCTCCAGGACAACGCACGCGCGATTTGTTTCCCGTACAGCTGGATCATACCACATGCATCTGCGCTGAAGAAATGATGCTGGTTTCCTAAGGCATAAACGACCCCGGCCACGATGGAAAGCATATAGCAGTATGCTTTATGCGCTGGACTGCGCTCTCCCGGTAATTCGGGCAACGCGACGTCGATCAAACCGTCACTGATGGCTGCGCTGATGCTGTTGTTACTGTATGCCGCCACTACCCCCTCGCTCGCAAACCTCTCTGCACCAGACGGGATGCTGACGAGGGCCATATGGAACAGGAATATGTGTGGCGAGTATAGCGGCAATCGTCGGGCTCGAAGCAGGGATACGTCAGAGATGCCAGCTATATCCGTACGGACTAACAACTCGAGGCTAGACTTGATGACGTCCGTCTCCTGGCACCGCGTGAGCCAAGGTAGCGACGATGTACTCACGTCCGGCCGAGTGCATTGCTCGAACACGGCAACAAGGAGTTCCATATCGCGGTCGAGATCCAGATCAAGACGCGTTCGTGCAGAGTCGAACGTGAGGCGGAGCGCATCGATGACGAGATTCAAGGTGGTTTCGAGGAGTCCGGTGATTTTCAGGCGTTTGGCCGCGTTTACAACTTTGGGGCGAGTAGCCAGATTCCGGCATTGCCGAACGCAGAAATACAGGATCTGCAAGAGCGTCCTGTGGAACGGAACAGACACTTTACCGAGGAACGACGCAGAAGGTGGTTGTGCTTCGTTTTGCAACAGCTCATGGACATTGGTGACGAGGGTCATGAATGACTCCACCTCGGCATCCGTATCCGTTGTAGAGAACCATGCAACCTCGAGAACCGAGAGCAGGAGACTGAGTCGTACCCCATGGATGGTCGCCATCATATCCCCTCGTCTCCTCTCTTGAGCGAGAGCTGCAGAGATGGTCGACGCTAACGCCAGCAAACTTGGCCTGGTCCCTTGCTCGACACGGATGAAGGGCAACATTTGCTTCAACAAGAATTGCCAAGCCTCGGCCATGGCCGTCTGCGCGTGCGCCAGAGAAAGGTTGAGATTGATTGACAACACTTGTTTCTCAATCGCATCGACACCATCCTCATCAGGAAGACATTGTTGAAGCCTACTTCTCAGCAATTTCGGTGAGAACGTAAAGCTGTCGCCGAACTCGCGCTGCGAGACTGGGTCTTGCGACTGAAGTTGCTCCAGCGAAAGGGTAGGGAAGCTTTGTGAGAGCTGTTCAGAAAGCTTGTCGTATAGACTCGGATCATAACAGCTAGAAGCGCCTTCGAGGATAAGTTCGTTGAGTTGGTCTTCGCCTTTGAAAGAGGGGATAAACTGCGTATAGCTGAGCGGTTTCGGGAGAGGCTCAGTGGCACATTTCGGAGCTGGCTGGAGGAATATATCCTGTCCGATGATGCGGATAGCGTATGACTTCACCATGCCACGATAAGCTTGGACGGACACCGCTTGATGAAGATTGGACTGTCGTTCGCCGTCGACAGCGACGAACGACTCTACGGTGTAGTCTGGATCCGGCCCAAGTTCTTCTCGAGCAATAGCAGCGATTTGATCCCATAATCTTTTGTTTTGACGAGCGCTTTCGATCACAGATTGATGTTCGAGGCCATGCTGCCACACAACGTGGATAAAATAGAGAATGGACGCAAGAAGTGGGGGATTGGATTCCCAAAGATCCTTCCAATGTCCGAGCGTCTCCGTCGCAATCTCCAGCGCGCTCTTCGACTTCTTCTTGTCATCACCTTCCTTCTCCTTCTCCTTGCCTTTGGAGCTCGGGATGATAAACTCACCCGTAACAAGGAGCTTGGAGAGAGCAGGCTCCTTGTCCATGGCAAGGGAAATGAAACTCCAAACGGCACTTCGGAGGGAGAATTCCTCGTACGGATGTTCCACTATACGGACCAAGGAAGCAACCGTGGCCTCCGGGTTGGAGAGATGACCGATGATTGTTGGGGGAGAGGGAACCGCTAACGAGAGGGAAGCACACAGGGCATGGAGAACGCGCATGGCTTCCAGAGGGACCACGGTGCCCACGTCCCTCTCCTTTACGAACGTGGCGAGCACATCCACAGGATCTACACGAGCTCTCGTAGAGTCGGAGAAACCTGCAACACCTCCAGCCACTTTTGCGCAGAGAGCTTGTTCGAGTAGAGACGGCTTGTTGTTACTGGGAGCTACCTGCTTATAGTTGAGCACTAAGCGCGCAAGCTGAAGGTGCGACTCGAGCAGGTATATTAGACGGCGGGCGTCTCCAAACCTCCTTGCGCTGTATAGCGATCCAAGGATGTTCGGGCTGGCTGCAATGGCCGATACGAGGGGATTGATCGTGGAAGTGGTGGCTTTGTGGAGGAACGTGTCAATGACGGCCTGGCTCAGAGTAGGGAATGGTCGACTGCTGATGACAGGGGGTGACTGGAAAAGAATATTTGCATAGAACGACGATATCCGTCTGCCAATCTCAAAACGATCTCCCAGCTGAGCATATTTCCAACCCAAGTGCTCCACCCAAATTTCGCCGTGTACGAAGTTCGCAGCTCGCATGAGAACTTCCTCTTTAACTTGGCGTAGGCGCTGGTTATCTGGTGGAATAGTAAGCACGGAGAGGAAGGCTTCTTGGAGGAGCTGCTGAACGAGGTTCAATAACGCGAGCGTCATTGTATATTGACCAGTGGCTCTCTCTGCAGGCAAGGCAACTCCTGCAAAGCCAGAGGTTTTGGTAGGTCCAAAGAGCGCGGTTGCAGAACGTATATAGAGCCAGACTCGGAGGGAATACTTGGGCAACGTAAGCAACGCCGAAAGCACGCTCATCGCCGACGTCACGAGTTGAGTACGAGAAAAGACACGCGTTTGAGGACGACTAAGGGCTTCTTCGAGAATCATCATGGTTAATTGCACCAAGTCTGTGGAACAGTTTTCTGTTTGGATGGTGGAATCGCCCGTTTCGAGAGACTCCAAAAGCTCCTCCGCAAGAATGGGCTTATCCTGTATGACGCTGCGGATGAGGTCGAGTGCATCCGTCGCGAGTGCTTCGTCGCCTCCCCCACTAGTCTCCACGCCGACGTCCTCTAGTCTTAGCGTCAAAGGCGACGAACCAGGACCCGTTCTACCGAACGTCACGTCCTGATACAAGTCCGTCGTACCCGCGTGTGTACTCCGGCGAGTAACGTACTCCGCGAGCATATCTAGGACAACCTTCCAGCCACTGTACTCGTGCTGCCAACATACCGCAACGAACTCTCCGCCGTCACCACTAAGAAGCCGCCCAGTGGAGCGCGGCGGTATTATCGAGCCGCCAGGCAATCGGATCGCTCGGACATTGGTATACGTTAACCCAGGGGCTGAAGCGGAGCGCCCATATTGAACCCTCTCATACACTGCATTGGGGCCCGTGCACGACGAAAGGGGGATGACGAGCGAAAAGGTTGGGAGCTTGTCCATGTAATAGAAGACATGCTGAGCGCAGATCTCCCGTTCAGCTTCTTCTTCCTCGTTCACAGACAGAGAGTATTCCGCGGACGACGCCACGCAAAGAGGATCAGTGTCGAGGAACCCGGACGCGGTCATTGCACGCAGAAGCCTGATGAGAGGTCTGAAGTGGATCGGGAAGCGCGACCGAGCAACATCTATTATAGCCCGTCGTGCGAGGCCTTGCCGCCAATCGGACTGCCAGAACTGTCGACATATGCCAGCCACAGATCGACTTTCGCTTCTTCCGAACAATGCAATCCACACTTCAACAAGCGAGTCGAAATCCGGGATGAGCTCCAGGGGGACCAGCTCCACAACAGCCATCAGAAAGCCTGAAAGGAGATCAGCCACTTCGATTACCTCAAGTATGACTACTCACCCTTCAATACAGAGCGAAACGCGATCGCGTTGGGGTCCGTTACGGTAGAACCTGTTTTCCAAGCGACTGCTGTGACGAAGAGCGGCGAAGTTGTCAACAAGTTGTGTAACAACTTGAACAAGCCCACTTCATTGCTTAGTGCCACGCGACCCATAAGGACATACGTAGGATCACGTTCTTTGCCGCGCGACGGATGCGTATGTGTTGAATCATAGAACGAGCGATACGAATCGGGGACCTCCTTCATATCTAGGATCTTCGCGCCTATCCGGGAAAGCACAAAGGCCCACCCTACGTAGGTACATGCGTGCTGGTTGCCGGGATTGGAGGTTACAAGGGCGTGTATTCGTTTCAGGGAGTCCAGAGAAGCCGTGTAGAACGTCTTGTTTGCAGGTGCCGCCGATATTTCAATACCATCGGGCTCTGCAACCCTCTCCAATTCCAGAATCTCGATCGTAATGAGCATCCACAGACCGGCAATGTCTTGGAGAATTTGCGTGCCCTCCTCGTCTAGAAGAAGTGTGGAATTCTGTTGCGAAGAGCCGAGATTCGTGTTGTAAGCAGCTTCGAGCAGCTTCACCACAAGCTCGCCCTCGCACGGGACATACCCCCACATTGTCCAGAAAAGCACTTCCAACATCGCCAATTGCTCTCTAGAATTCTGCTTGGCCCAACGAGACGCAGCCCTTGGATCCTCACTAAAGGTATTCGGTATGCTCTCTTGCGCTTTTTGCAGGTATTCGGAAGCAAGTGAGTCGGCAAAGGCGTGACCGTCCGGGAGTATATTGGGGAGGTTCTTCGTAGCAACGACGTGTATCGGGTCAGCGGGATCCTCCTGAGCACGGAAGAGTGGGATGAGGACGCGAAGAAGGAAGAGGCGCTCAGAATAGTAGAATGGTGTGATGGCAGTAATGAGTTCCTCGACAAGACTCTTGTCCGAGCTTGACCCGGAGCTTATTGACAGTCCTTCGTTGTAGAGAAACGATCGTAGCAGAATGAACGCCTGAATCTCGTCCATCTCGAGATGCGAGCTGAGCGCAATGGTGAATTCCTTCGAGACGTCGTCTACTTGCAAGACACATCCGTCTGGCAGCGTGACTGTGCCACTCTCCACCGCTTTGCGCGACGCAGGTGTTGGTTTTCCGTAAGGGTTCGAGACATCCCGAATTTGCGAAATGCGGGGTGTTATTTTTTGGGATATCTGTTCCACCGACCCTCCATCACGGCGACCGGTGAGAAATGAGTGTAGCTGTTGATATGTGCTACGGCAGGAAATGATGAGGTGTAAAACAAATGCAGGACATATAGACTTACATGTCAACCAGCGACGAGCGTTGTGAAGATTCTCCGGACATGGTGACACGACCCCGCGCGTGTGCTACTCACCGTGTTCGAGTACAAGATCTTGTTTGTTGATGTCGATTCCCAAGGCTTTTGATAAACACGTCCAAACAACGCAACTCTAGTCCCAGCTAATTAGACCTAGTTGGCACCAAAGTCATTGGGTGTATAATACGACGGTACCGCTATAAAAATCAGACCCAACCTCGAGCAGAGCCACGTCCACCACCATGTCCCCTTTCCCTCTCCACTACAAACATTGCATCCCGCATTGTCACCAACATTCTGTCATCCTCCTCAGCAGCTTGACTGGACGTTGCCGCAGTTTTCTTTGAGGAGACATACGGACGAGCCCACGACGTGCCAGCGGTAGTAGACGCCGCGGGTGCAGTCGTCGTTGCCGGTGTCGACGTCGCGGCTGGTGCCGTGACCGCAGGTACGGGCGTAGCAGCAACCGGCTTTGGTTTCGGAGTCGTTGCAGGGGCGTTGGCAGCAGTCATCCATGCATACT
>JBBPQV010000183.1:0-33274 GCA_038092675.1 Boletus rufocinnamomeus
ATGGAACCCAATGACGATTTTGCAATGGGTGCACCACCTGGAGCTCCCGGCGCTATGGATGATACCGCGCCTCGGGATATGCTTGGCATGGACGCACCTGTTCTGGATAGACGCGCTCGCACTGCCCCCGATGCGACTCCGCGGGCAACGGTGGTAGCGCTTCCGCCCTCTGGTCCCGTCGCCGCTGTACCTGGTGGTACGATGCGCGGCGGCGCTACTGGAGCCCTTCGTGATCACACAGCTGCCCAAGCAGTTCCTACCGCCCTGGGACGCACGCCCAGCCATGCGCATCATCACCGTGACACTGATTCGGGTCCATACAAGGACGAGGATGTTTTACTCAGTTTGCAACTTTTGGCTTATCTGAGCAAGTACCCGCACGTAAGACAAGCGTTTTACAAGCAGCGGGTATCTTTCCACCCCGCTGCGGCCAATCTTCCTGCTAATCGTGCTGCTCAACAACCGGTCGCCGGTCCAAGCATGGCACGGACTGCGCCACCCCAACCCGTTAAGGAAAGCCATGGGTTCTTCCGCGCATTCGCATCTGCTACTACGAGAGGGAAGGAGAAGGAGAAGGCGCCTGCTGCGATAATTAGTCCTGGGACAGCGACGACCTCGACCACTTCCTCGCGGATGACGAATGTCTTTTCTCTGGTTGAACGGTTCACGTTCCGACCGAGTTCGTCGGAGAACGATTTACCCAACCCCCCTCCGAAGCTCCCTCCAGAAATTCAATATTGGGCAGGTGTTATAATGAGGAATGCATGTCGGAAAGACGACAGCAGAGGTGGCATTCGGCAGTGTGCCAACAGTGAGTCCCTTATCTCTGCACTACGTTATTCATCAACCCATCGGATTGTTCTTTCAGTGCTTTGTGGCAAATGGGAGTCGTACCCTCGAGAGTTCGCCAAGTGCAGGCGATGTCGAAAGGCAAAGTATTGTGGAAAGGAATGTCAGAGTACGGCATGGAGTGAAGGGCATCGGTTCTGGTGCAGTGCAAAAGACGGAGAGGATGCTGAGGAGCTGGTACACGATCATACGCATGGGCCGGACGGGCTCGATGGCAGTGCAGCAGCACGGGCGGAAAGGCGGGCGGAGAGGGAGCGTCTTGCGCGAGAAAGAGCAGCGGCAGCGGGTGTCCCGATTCCCCCGAACGTGCCTCCTCCGACATCGGCAGCACAGCCCTCGAGACAACGTGTGACGGCGTTGCCCCCGAACGTGCCTCAACCCGTACCTTCCCCGACATCGCAAGCGTACGCGCAACTACGCAATCGGAGGCGAGCAGAGACTGTCTCGGGGGCGACGACTGTCGTTGGGATGACTCCCCAGGGCCGACCAGTGTATCGGCATGAAGTTGCGTGGCTCGCTGATGGTCGGGGGCGAGATCCGGAGGAAGGTGCCGGAGGTGGTACTCCCGGGCCAGCACACACGCATGCACCACTAGGAAACATGATCTGGGAATCGGCTACGCAGGGCGACAACGACATAGTGTTGGGGTGACTAGTGACCCGTCTCGTCGCTGTTACTGATTGTTTTCACTGTTCATCCCCCCAACCTCCCATCCCCCTACAGACTTTCTGTTGAGAGCATTTCATGGCTCAGCGCTCAGCATACAGCTGGTGCCTTGTCACATATATTACGCAGCTGCCTCCTAGGCCTCATCCACTGCATTTATCACACGTTTACGATCCATCCATCGATTCAGATCCATCCTTCATTTTACTCCATAAACCAGATGAAATCCCACCGCATCGACCATCCCCCACTGCCATTACTTACTATCTACAGACGTAAACGTTTGCGGACCTTCTCTGTCGTTCGTTCAGTCTAACGCTCCTACGTGCAATACTTGTCGTGTGTCTCTACATACCTGCTACAGGATGACTACCATTACCCTCACATCTTGCTCCCGAGTATCATATATATTCCTCTACATTCCATTCGGTAGATCCAAGTTAAATAACTTATAATGTAGCCCGAGCCGAGGTGCCAATCGTGCAAGCGTGTGATTCCATCGGGGGGCGAAGAAGAAACGTTCCCACGCTGTGAACCGTCGTTCTCCCATCACCACTTTCCCTTCCTACATTAACCGTCTCGTCGTCGTCGCACACAGTTTACAACTAAACCGCCATGTCTGCCCGTGCCGTTGTTGGTCTCGCTCCCTCTCTCAGACGAGCTGCATTTGCGCCAAAATTCGGTGCGTGTTCGGAAGGACTAATGGGTCGCTTGAGTGCTGACGTCGCGAGGCTGTCGCTTTTGTAGCTAGGAATCAGGTCGCGCTACGATCTGCGATTGGAAAACGGTAAGGTTACTCATTGGATTTGCGTGCTCGCGCGGCATGACTCAATCGACGTTTTCCTTCTCGTGTGTGTGGTCTTAGGGGTGTACAGACACAATCGCTTCCTCCGTCTGCCTCGGAAGGGATTCTGAACGAACAACGCTTGAAGCGGCCTTCGAGTCCTCATTACACTATTTACCAGCCCCAATTGACATGGTTTGGTTCCATCGCGCACCGAATGACCGGTGGAGCACTCAGTGCACGTGAGTTTTCCCTTCTTTACCGCCGGCGCTTGACGCGACATGCCGTTGCGCACGAAATCCATAATGCTGATTGACGACGTGACTGTTGCAGTTCTCTACGGATTCTCCCTCGCATACCTCATCGCGCCTGGAACGTTCGATAGTGCCCACGTGATTGAGTTCGTGGCGGGATTACCCGACTATGTGAAGACGTCTGCCAAGGTGGTGCTCGCAGCACCGTTTGCGTTTCATGGATGGAATGGCATACGCCATCTTGTGTGGGATACCGGTAAATGTACGTCTCCGTCCTTTTTTTATGCTTTCTTTCCTTTATGGGTTTGGCGAGGCTGATCTTGCCGTTTGCGATCTAGTCATGACCGTGAAAGGTGCTTATAGCACTGGATATGCCGTCCTTGGAGCGACGGCGCTCTCGACCGTGTACCTCGTGTGGTGGTAGAGGCGCAGGTTTAGGTTGGGTTTCGGGGTCGTGAACGTGAACGTGGGACGGGCGTGCTCGTCTATCATTCTTTTTGTTTCTTTCGAGCTCGGAAAGTACATCGAATGTGTATCCCTCCCAATGTGACCATCAAAGAATGCATAGCGTGCGGCGTACGTGCCGTTTGCGCTTTGGACTAACGCCAACATAACATAGCACGGTGGAAGGAGGAACAACAGTCTTCCTTTCCTCGATTCTTTAGTCCGCTGCCTTAATGAATGACACTACCCACCGTACCAGGCGCTTGTATGGTGGCCTAACGCTCATCAGCCCTCCACGGTAGGAGAGATCAATAGATTAGATCAGACCGACACAGATATCGGCGTTTAACGTTCAACCCCGCTCTCTCAGAGTCCCCGCCGTTCCGCTGAATATCACATATAGTAATTGAAATATTGATCAGTCACGTCACATGTCAAAGCGCCCACAGAATACAACAGCCCCACGATGTGTACATACCTCTTTGGTCGTCCACAAACTCAAATTCCCATCCAAGTCGAACAAAGAGAATGGATGATTCTGTCGTATAAAAGACGTGCCCCTCAGCATCGGTGAAAACATCAGTTCTACCTCATCAGCTGCCATCCTTATAATCCAGACCTCTCCACACACCCTCAAGGACGATGTCTGGAAACAGTAAGTCGCCCTTGCGTTTCGTCGACTCTTTATCTCATCATCCTCCCAGCACCCACCTCCCCCTCCCCAGAATCTCCTTTCCCAACAGTACTCGACCCTGTGCGAGTCCCCGAAAACTGCTTCCCCATCGAAGTCGTCCAATTCTGGCGCGGCGAGTACCGACCAGGCCATCCTTTACCCTTGCACTGGGCCATCATCGTCCGCACGTCCGCCAAGCGCGGGAACTCTCACGAGATCGTTGGTGATATCGATACGTACGCGACCCAAGACCGTTTCGATATCCCGCTCCAGCCCCAGGGCGATGACTGGCGGGGCAGCCACGTCATCGGATATGTCTCGCCCACCCGGATGGATGATCTGCTGAACCATATCGCGCTCGTACCAGTGGTGCGTCATCGCTTGAGTTGGAACTGCCAGAGTTGGGTGTACGAGGCGTTGAAGGGGCTCAAGGATGCCGAGTTGTATACGGACGTGAACATGACCTTTGCGATGCTACAGACGCAGATGTGGTGCCTTTTGGATGCTTGGGAGATGGGAGATATTTGAGCAGGTGGCCAAGGAATTTTCATGATTGACGGGAACGTGGGCTGTGTATGAAAAAAAGGTCCAAGTGCGATCGGGAACGGTCCAAGGTGATGGAAATTACGTTGCGCTGCGTTGTTATGTAAAATCTTTCACTCTTGCAAATGAATCGTCGGCAATCCCAACTTGAAGGTATCAAGCCATGGCGGCGACGCTAGTACTCCCATCAACTCCTAAGCTCAAGTACTGGGCAAATGTGCCCCCGAGCGGTGGGCCGTGGCGCGCGTCCTGCCCGTTCTATGTAGCCAGGACGCCTAGATCACACCATGACCTCCCGTACAAACTCATGGTCAAGCGTAATGGGCTCCAACTCGGATCGGAATCAAGGATCGTTTTCCCAATAATCTGCATTTCAATCCGGCGACAAACAAAAATGCAGACCGTTGTCTCGAAATATTGTGACAGATGGGACCGAGTGCGAGTGTAGTCTTCCGGACTGGTTTGGGGGGTTTGGAATACAGTACCGGGATAAAACCTCGATGTTTTACCGAAATCGGAACACCATGGAACTGCGATACCGGTACGAGTGCCGGAGATCGGGGTTGGCTACTTTCGGCGGTGGCCACTGTACCAATTCGGAACCCAAGAAAGTGTGCTCTCGATCATTAGTATGTGGACGATACGTGACGGAGAATTGGGTACTTTCAAAAGACAATTGATTACAGGGAAGATTATGCATGGCAAAGCAAGGTGTGGTTCGGAGGATTATGGTAGGTCGAAGATGCCAGTGATCCGTGTGCACCATCGACTGTAAACGTGGTAGACAACTCTGGTGCTCTCCCCTGAAGATCCGTATCGTTGGGGCGCATATGACGTTTAAATGCGTTCTCGACAAACGACAGTGACGACGAAACGACATAGCACAGTCACGGGAGGACGGATCTCCTTTGTCTGCCTCAAAGGCGACTATGGCACTCCCCGGCGTACCAGGGCTCCTTTGTGCGGTGGCCTGAAACTCGTTAGCTCCACGTGGAATGAGAATAGACCAATAAGTAGATGAAATCAGATTAGACTGAACGTCAATCTCGCTTTCTCGATGATCATGCATTGTTCATGCTTGTCGATGCCAACGATATCACACGATAATCAGTCATCACATGTAACGACGTCAAAGCACCCATACCACTGGCACAGTTTGGATGACGACCACATTGGCACAACAAAGGAGGTGTGCCTCTGTGGTCACGAAAGAAAAAGCATCCACAATCCCCACCTACAGCGAACAAAGAGAATGAATGGTCCTGCGGTATAAAAGACGCCCCTCCAGCATCGGTGAAAACATCAGTTCTAACTCATCGGCTCCAGCCCTTACCATACAAACCCCTTCACACCTTACAGGACGATGTTTGGAAACAGTAAGTCGCTTTTGTGTCATCGACTCTATCTCATCATTCCCCAGGACCGACCTCCCCCGTCCCAGAACCTCCCCCACCATCAGTACTCGACCCAGTGCGGGTCCCTCCAGGCTATTTCCCCATCGAAGTTGTCCAGTACTGGCGCGGCGAGTACACCCCAGGCCGTCCATTACCCTTGCACTGGGCCATCATCGTCCGCACGTCCGCCCGGCATGGAAATCGCCACGAGATCGTTGGCGACATGAACACGTTCGCAACACAAGACCGTTTCGATGTCTCGCTTCACGAGCCTGGGGACTGGCGAGGCAGCCACGTCATCGGATACGTCTCGCCGACTCGGATGGATGCTCTGCTGAATCATATTGCACTCGTGCCAGTGATTCGTCATCGGTGGACCTGGAACTGCCAGAATTGGGTGTACGATGCGTTGAAGGGGCTCAATGATCACGATCTGTATACGGACGTGAACCTGACCTTTGAGGCACTGCAGACGCAGATGTCGTTCCTCTTAGAGGCGTGGGAAGTGGGAGATATCTAGGCAGATGGTCCATGATGTTGACAAGAACAAACGATATGTGGCAACTTCATGAAGCTGTAGTAGTTTCCGTGACCTAAACGTTTGCATTTTCATTATGAACCTGCCGAAACGATCTTGGAGCTTGCGTTGAATTGTCAAAACTAAACCACGTGGTTATATTCCTGCAAGCTTGCTTGAAATTTGAGGGTGCCCTTGTCACTGATCAGCATATGACGCTGCAAACCCGAAATAACGGTCGCGGAAAATTGATTCAGGTGTTCAAGTGCAGAGTTGAACCGGGCCACTGCATAATGAGTCGGGACGAAGAGTGTGTGCAAAGAGGAACAGGAGAACCTACCATATGTGTCATTAAGACAAGCTACCGGCGCTCACTTCCCGAGTAAATTTAAAGTTTTCCATTCTAGTCGTGTATTGGTTGGGCTGGCGCTGGGTAAAACGTTTCGAGCTAGATACTTTTAACGGATTATCTCTCGTCGTGTCGTCAAGCCGTGCTTGCTTTCTTGATAAAGGGGGGAAGATCTTGGCAGCCGCATCCTTGGTTGCCGAGCGCTTCCTAGCCGTCGTAGTCTGATTCAGCACCTCGACCATAACTATATACAGCGCGGAGACCAGAGCAAGAACACCGCGTATAGGCTAGATAAACGAAACGAGACACGAACATAGGTGAATCGTGACGTACAATTGACAGCGGAGCCACTGCCAACGCACGGACCACTCGGAACGACAGTAGCATCATCGAGGTATGGGGTCTTCTTGGCTTGACACCTGGTGACGGCGGAGCTGTCCGGTGCGAGGTTCTCGATGAACCAGCAGGGCTGGTCGTGCGAGTGCCGTTCTCGACAAGGAGAATTCTGAGAGACGGGCCGGCCGAGGTCAATCGCCTTGCGGCAACACACACTGCTGCTCTGCCTGGCGTCGGATGAGTACTCTGGACGCAAGCAAAATGACAGAGGCCGACTTGCCTCCGGCGAAAGTGATATCATACTCAGAAGACTAGGGTGTGGGAGGAACAGCGAGGCTCAGTGCTCAGGTTGGATGTTTTGTGGGGACCGCTTGCTTGAGCTTTATAGCTCGGCTCCGTATTACTCTAAAGAGGTTGAGATCTGTCTGTATCACGTTGAGGAATTAAGCCTTGGCCCAGATTGGAACACTCCGAGGTACCTGCCACGATGCATGGTGTCTACCATTCCATGACCGCGGTGTGTATAACACGAGGAACGGCGTAACTTGCATAGATAAATAAATGGACCGAGAAAGAAACCTTGGATGGAAGCGAATAGACTCCGTTGAGTCCGTTCCAACTACATACTACATACCTACAGTCTCATCATCGGAAGTCTGCTGATAGCGTCCGTTAAGAACCCCCTATCAAGGCACATCGGAAAGTTAAACATCCACTCGGAGATTGCAACAGACCTTCGGCGGTAACTTCAAGGTTTGTCCGCACTGTCGTTGGCTTTGTCTCAGATGCCTTCAAGCAGATGGGCCATCCATTTGCGGACAAAGCACTTTGTGGTTATTTACCCAGGCTTCAAATCAGGATGATGCACAGCTATGCGAAGCTTCCACATACTATTACAAGAACAGAAGAATAACGGACATGCAAGAAACTCCCCACATGGGGCAGTACATGCTTACATCCACCTCTAATACATAGGTATGGAGCTACCGTTGCGTAGGAACGTAGTAACCCCTGGGTATGATGAATCTCCCGCCGGACGAGCGTACTAGTTAGCCAAATAAACTCATTCATTCATCCAGCCATTCCCTCGAACGAATTGCTTTCCGAGTCGATGGTGACCCGCTCCGAATCCTGCTCATCGAGAGCAATCACCAGCCTTTCATCTCTCTCTTCCACATGTTGAACGCACGTGGTGAAAACGTGCAACCCTGGGGGTTTCGTGCGTATGTTCATGTCTGTCGTCCTTTCTGTGCTCATTGACAGTACAATGACATTGACATAACTCACAGCCAATTACGCGTCTGCATTGTCGTTTGAGGTTCTCCGTGGTCCCACTCCCGAGTCACACAATTTTGTCCATGTCAAATGGCACCGACGATACCGAGTTCCAAACTGCGCACATCGTTGGGCACTCCGAACAAGCAGCCCTGGTGACCGAGTTTATCTACCAATTGGAGGTTCGTCACGCCATAAACCTGTACAATGGTACGGGTCAGGGTTCGGGTGTGCAACATATATACCCGGACTCATGAGATTCCATATCCACGTGTGCTTTCACATCATCTTCACGGTCTCCTCCTGCGTTGGCACGCCGGCGACGAATATCCTCCAACAGCTGGTCGCGCACGTCGAGGTAAGTCACCAATGGCACATTGCATAACGTGGACCTGACTCTGAATAACGAATGATGTCCCGTTGGGTCGACGCGTCCGATAGAGGATCCAGTAAATGATCACTGGATTGCGCAGGGAAAGGGGTGGAGAGGCAATGTAGGTGTGTCATCGGTCGACTGGAGGGGAGATTCATAGCCACGGGTGCAGCCTGAGGTGGTTAATCTGGAGATGGCGGTGGACCCTGATTGGACGGTTATGCACGCACCGTTCGTATCGAGCAAAGGCACAGGAGGACATATATACATCTTCCGCTATTTATCACGTAATTTATACACCCAGATCCTCTGCGATAATGGCCGCCGCCTTCTCCCCGATGAACAATGCAGTGGAGAATGTATTCTAACCAGAAAGGAATCCCAGATGGCCACGATCGTAGTGACAATCTGACATGATCGGTTAAAGTAATAACGATGTGACCTTGCCGCATCATCGTAGGGGAAGTCCTAGAAAAGTAACCCGTGTTTTGACGGATGGAGAAGGCCGTTCTTGAACGGGAATGGGTTGCTTGAGACGGGTCTAAGCGCAAACTAGAGGTTTGATCGAGTAGTATGAATTCGATGCGTAGATAGCTGATTGGGTCAACACAGCTTATTATGGGACGTCAAAAGTTAAAAAAGTCGTGCCAATACGAGATCAAATGGCGTGTATTGGATCACAAGTGGAATAGTTGCGTTCCACGAGATCAGCTTCTCGAGATAGGGTTTGGGAAGGTGGTGAAGCGGTTTGATGATCTGGAATCCGAGAGGGCGCTGGCACGTGTGCGGACCTGGTTCGAAACATCAGGAAGATATTGGGCTGGATGGAGATATCGCCTAGTATAATGAGATATCGGAGCTTTCTGGAGGTAAGAAATGTCCGAGTCAGGGCTATGATGCCATTCAATTGGCGGTTCGATTAAAGATCAGAAGATCAAGCCTGTCACTGCAGCCTGGCATTGAAACAGTCCTCAGGTGGGCAACACGGGAGACTTCTACAGAGGTCTCTGAGTGTATATATGTAGATTTGCGTGCTTGACGAACCCACCAACTTCTTGGATCGCGAGCCCGAGGCGTTGGGGGGCCGGCTCAATTGCGGCCGCAATTAAGAACGATTGTCTTCTGATCCCGAAGAATTTTGGGTCTGGTTTGGGGAGACTAGGCCGCAATTAAGAACTTGGACCGGCGCAGTTGTAAGTTTGCCACTGTTTTCGCCGCCCAATCGAGGTTTTTTCTGATGCCGGTACTCGTGATCACATCCCACTATCTTTTCTACTATGTGCGTAATGCATCAGGACACACCCTTTTTTCATTTATCGCTCATAAGAGTAACTCGGGTTCTGAAATCTGGGAAATCGAAACTGGGCGAATGACACACAAAGGGAAAACGACCGTGATCGGAGACAGCCTGGGTGATGCGAAATCACCGACGCGGGAAGTGGTGTCAGTACACCTGTTCGCTCACGAGTGACGAGCCGGGCTGTGTCCAGTCCTGCGACCCCTGTAGGAAGCGGTGCAGAAGGAGGAGCTGCGGCGGCCAATGCGGTTGCTGTGAAGAAGAAAATGACTCGAAACCAACTGAAAGCACGGGAGGTGAGAAGGAGGCTGAGGAAACTGGCCATGCGGGGGACCTAAGTCGGAGGATACTAACAGCGACAAAGTTAAGGGCAAAAGGAAAAGAATTCCAGTGGTACCTGGTGGCCTCACGAGACACATTTTTGATTTTACATCCCGCGGAAACATCCGCGACGGATGATCCAAGATTACCTTTTTCAGTAGTAAAAACTTGCTTCCGCCGTCTATATTTACGTCGAGGAATCAGAATTCTTCGAAATGGTTGATGGCCTGATCCCAAACTCTCGCCCGTACTACATCCGGCCCACGGAGTTGCCCTCGGACTGACCAGTTCAGAGACGTTCTCCAGGGTTACTGTTCGAAATCCATCTTCGAAAGTTCGGGGATAATTCGTCTGGTCCCTGGCGGGTTTTACGCGGATGGTGGCCCGTCCTCCATATATACTACGTGGTCCACAGCCATGTGTTACATTCGCTCCTAGTTGTGCATCTTGTATTCTTTTTGATATCTGCTCCTTCAAGTTGGTCCCACATTATGTCCCAAGAGTTTGACGTCATCTTTGCCGGAGGTGAGTTCGTTTCTACTACCTCTCGCATGCGTGCGCTTTATAATACCGATCATGATATGCCAGGCGGAGCGACTGCGTGTGTCATTGCAGGGCGTTTAGCTGCTGCAGACCCCTCTCTCAAGATCCTCATCGTCGAAAGTGGCCAGCACTCGCGCGACCTCCCTAGCCATGTCCAACCCTGCAGATACGTCGAGCACATTGCGCCGAACACCACCACCATTACCTTCCATGCTGGCAAGCCAAGCACGCACCTCGACGGACGTGCTGCTGTCCTTCAATGCGGCCGAGCCGTGGGCGGCGGTTCCGCTGTTAATTGTAAGTTGTAAGCAGCGAACTACTCGTACCCGTGTTTCATCCTACAGTCATGCTGTACGTGCGAGGCGCTGCATCGGACTACGACGATTGGGAGGCGTTTGGCAATAAAGGATGGAGCTTCAATGAAGTTCTTCCTTTCATTAGAAAGGTAAACACATCAAGACGTCATAACGAGATGATTCATAACCAGTGATGTAGCTCGAAACGTTCACACCCATATCAGACAGACCAACCCATGGCTACTCGGGACCAATTCAGATCTCTGCTGGTGGAACTGACCTTGGATTTGGAAATCAGTTCTTGAACGTGGCGAAAGCATATGATCCAGGCCGTCCACAGGTCGACGATAACAACGATTTCAAGACAGCAAATGCGTATAGCGTGAGTGTTTAAATTTAGTCGACAGGTGGACTTACCTCTTTTCTGTCCGCTAGCCAAGTTACAAGTAAGCATTCAGCGAAAAGATGACAAAGATTCGCTAACTAATACTACATTGACCGAAGATATATCGACCCCGTGACCGGAAAGCGCTCTGATGCTGCTTCCCGATACCTATATCCACATTCAGGAAATCCGAATCTAAATATCGTGGTTGGGAAGCGTGTGAAACGGGTCATTGTCGAGTACGTTAGACCTGAAAGCATTACATATGAATTAACTCATGCCAATGATAGGAACGGACGTGCGGTTGGTATCGAATACATGACAGACGCGATGTCATGCCAAGGGATCAGTGATGAGCTTGTTACCGTGAAGGCCAGCAAGTTGGTTGTTGTTTCTGCTGGAGCGTTTGGTTCCCCGCCCATTTTGGAAAGGTCAGGGATTGGCGCCCCGTCCGTCCTCGGAAAATACAATATTCGTGTCCTGGTTGATTTGCCTGGGGTCGGAGAAAATTATCATGGTGTGTCAGAACATCGGGACGTTCGCGCTTCAAAAAGACACATGTTATTTTGCAGACCATTTTGGTGCTTGTCCGGTGTTCTACGCGTCAGACGAGACTGAAACGATGGATGATGTGTGGAATGACCCCGAAGCAATTACCGGTGAGTGACTCGTTCAATCCAGTCATACAAAGCCGTGTTTCATGTCAACACGGTTATCAGCGTGGCTAAAAGAATGGGAGGGCAGTGGAATAGGGAAGGTTGCTCACAAGTCCGCCACTGTGTTTCTCTTGTTCCTATGGACTGCTGAGTATTTTCATCACAGTGGAATGGAAGCCGTGGTCAAAGTTCGCCCGACAGCAACACAGTTAGCATCCACTGGGCCAGCGTTACAGTCGAGATGGGAAACATTCTTTCAGCGCAATCCCGACAAGCCGATGGCTATCGTCGTGCCATTTGCTGGGTAGGTTGCAGTCGCATCCTTACCTTATGAGTTATTCACCTTGAATGTCTTTCACTAGTTTCCCATCGGATGCATCCATATCATTTGGTCGGAAGGTCCTCTCCGGGTTCTACTATATTGTAAGGAATTTCGGCAGCTCCGCACCTCGTCTATTGCTCTGATATTGGTATTCGAGCTGTACCCAGAGTCGAATGGCAGTGTACACATCACGTCTGGTGATGATGTGAACTCGCCTCTGGACTTTGATCCTGACATGTGTTCCAAGTATGCATTCCACATCCACCATTGCTATGTGCTGTGCCCATGAAATTAATCACCAGAGCCGGAGATGTCGCGCAGCTCACTCTATTGTACAAAATGACACGCGAACTCTTCAGGCGTATGCCCGCATACCGGGGAGAGGTGTCTGCGCATCATCCGGAATTCCCCCCTGGTAGTCTTGCCGCTTGCGGAGAAATGGATGAGCCTGTGCCGATCGATGCGCCAGACATTTTGTACTCTGATGCAGACGATGAAGCTATCACGAAATTCCATCGTGATCGGGGTGAGTCATTTCTGTCCGACCATTCTCATTTCTGTTGCTAAACCCTTCTTGCGTGACGGTTGTAGTATTCACGGTCGCGCATCCGGTCAGTTCCCCAATGCCGTGTTTTCCTTTTCCTTGAATGTCGTTGATGAATGTCAATTCAGCTTGGGACATGTGCCATGCAACCCCGCAACCAAGGTGGGGTTGTGGATGCGCGCTTGAACGTATACGGCGTGGAAGGCCTCAAGGTTGCAGGTACGTGATATAAAATCATCCTCGACTTCCACTTTCTTCTGACTGTGGGCGCACTAGACTTGTCCATCTCCCCGACTAACGTTGGAAACGTACGTCACTCTCTTTTACTCAACCTGAAGGTCAAGTCGAAGTCACTGATTGTTGCTTTCTGGTTAGAATACATACTCTACTGCATTGTTGATCGGGGAGAAGGCGGCGGCCATTATTGCAGAGGATCTGGGTGTGAAATTTACATGATAAATAGCGGATGATATAGTTCTCCATTGCAATACGGAAATGTCTCCTTCAGTAGAGGTGGGTGTAAGTACTATCCCCATGTGGGCAGTTTCGTTGTAGTAGTTGTATTGAGAACTTTGGATGGCTGTGCAGCATGCACGCCAGCGTCGATAGACTAGAGTCTGGAGATGACAAGGTGCATTGTCCACTGAAGGACGGTGGTACGAGTGCATCTTAGAGCAACGTCGAGGGACAACGACAGCGAGGGCGAGCCTTGATTTGCTGTTCAGATTCTGGGTTCTGCCATCACTCTGACTTACCGCAGATGCAGCGGCCCTGGGCGCAAAGACTGTATTGAGAACAGATAATTTAAATCATTTTCCTACTCCACGGAGGGAATCGCACGGGCATGGGTACGGTATGCGTGAGCCGTCACCGCTCGTATACTGTACCCTTTTATCGTGGGTTGGGGGTGTCTTGCGGGAAGTTGGCGTCGCGCATCGGGCTACTCGGCACTACTCGGAGATCCGCCCCTAGCACAGCTATTCTTTGTGCGTAACTACCACGACTTATGAACAGAGCAGCAACAAATGCCAGACTACCTCCTCTGTACTGTCCCGAACCTCAAACGGTATGAATTGTGGACAGGAAAATTGAATCAAGGTCTTTAGAAGAGTCCAACAGAGAGCCACCTTTCGTTCGATGTATCTAGGGAACTCGGTCTTATGTCCACGGAGCTGCATCTACCCAGTGATGCTCCGAGAGGTATAAAGTGTGTGTTAGTGTTGGAGAAGGTCAGTTTACTCACATTTCACACTGTCCGTTGTCAAACTCAAACTCCCCAAAAAAACCCTCTGATGCTGCAATATCTCATTCTCGCACATCCTCAAAATCTATCTCGTCATCCATCTCAGACACTGCGACAACGATCAAAAAGGCTGTTGTCAAAGGGGCAAAGGCTTTAGCTCGTCACTGAAAACAGCGCATTGGCTACTCTTCATGTTCTGGGATTGCTGATACTATCGACCCGACGTGCTCAGATTTGGACTCAGGTGATACATCAACCCCCGCTCCGGTGCGCTGAATAATGAGGAAGACCCAGTTGCTGATCTTGGTGGGTGAAAATTGGATTCTGGGCCATCACTATAAACCGGAAACGCAAGCGGGAAGAGGTAGGCATCGAAGACGAGAAGGAAAACTTGTAGTTGGTTGCTCTAGGACCCAAGTGGTACCAGTACTTCATCATCTCCCTGGTGTAACTGAATACAGTACCCACGGTGTTCAGAGTCACCGTGGTGTTTGCGGCATACCGTCTGATTTACGGGTCGACGTCTACCCGGGTGCGGTGTTTGAGGGTGCGGCTTTGATATTGACTTCTTCACCTGCGGTGTTACCCGTGCGGAACCCTACTCGAAACAGGATCTTGGCAAAGTTATACATTCTCTTTGGTAGGGGATATTGTTCCTCGTTTCATCGTTCGGATCCTGATTGGATGGGAATTCGCTGTTCATCGTGACCCAGTTGTAATCATGGTCAAGTGATATTCCACTCGGATGCATTCGTGGGGAAGCTCGGGAGGTTCCACCAAGGTGGGCACCTTATGTCCATTCCGTCCGGGCCGTTTGTATTGATACTTGTCCGAAGAGGTTACCAACCAACCACAGTTGACCTCAGTTAGCCAATCTCGACAAGAGGAGCCAAGGGAGCGAGTTTCGTGCCGAACGAACGCAGGACGGGTCATGGGTGCAGGTGAACGAGCGCTGGTATATGTGTCAAAGGATATGTGCAGTCTTACATCAAAGACGTTCTCCAGGGGTACTGTGCGGAATTATCTTCGAGGATTCCGGGGGAATCCGTCCGATCCATGGCGGGTTTTGACCCGGATAATGACCTGGGTGTGGTTATATACTGCGAGTCGCAGACCCTCGTGTCACACTCGCTCCTAGTTGTGCGTCTTGTTCTTTTAATCTTTGCTCCTTGCCCCCACATTATGTCCCCAGAATTTGACATCATCTTTGCCGGAGGCAAGTTGTTTTGTACCTCTCGCTTGCGTGCGCTTTGTTCATCGGATACCAGGCGGAACGACTGCATGTGTCATCGCAGGACGTTTAACTGCCGCAGACCCCTCTCTCAAGATCCTCATCGTCGAAAGTGGTCAGCATTCGCGCAACCTCCCCAGCCACGAGCACCCCTGCCGATATGTCGAGCACGTCGCGCCAAACACCACCACCCTTTCCTCCCACGTTGGCAAGCCGAGCATACAGCTCGACGGACGTTCTGCAGTCATTTCGTGCGGCCGGAGTGTGGGCGGCGGCTCCGCTGTTAATTGTGAGTTGTAAGCAGTGAACTACCCGCAACCGTGTGTCATTAAGTTCGTTCCACATAATTCACGTCGTTGTTGGTGTTGGTCCTGGATATAGTCATGTTGTACGTGCGAGGCGCCGCATCAGACTACGATGATTGGGAGGCGTTCGGCAATAAAGGATGGAGCTTCAGTGAAGTTCTTCCTTTCATTAGAAAGGTGAACTCGTCAAGATGTCATAACGGGATGATTCATAACCAACTATGTAGCTCGAAACGTTCACACCCATATCAGACAGACCAACCCATGGTTACTCGGGACCGATCCGGATTTCTGCTGGTGGAACAGACCTTGGATTCGGAAAGCAGTTCTTGAGCGTGGCGAGGGCATATGATCCGGACCGTCCACAGGTCGACGATAACAACGATTTCAAGATAGCAAATGCGTATAGCGTGAGTGTTTTAATTTAGTCAACAGGTGGACTTACCTCTTTTCTGTCCACTAGCCAAGTTACAAGTAAGCATTCAGCGAAAAGACGACAAATATCGGCCAACTGATACTCCACTGACCGAAGATATATCGACCCCGTGACCGGAAAGCGCGCCGACGCTGCTTCCCGATACCTATATCCACACTCAGGAAATCCGAATTTAAAGGTCATGGCCGGGAAACGCGTGAAACGGGTCATTATCGAGTGCGGTAGACCTGAAAGCATCACGTATGACTTAACTCATGCCAATGATAGGAACGGGCGTGCGGTTGGTGTCGAATACACGACAGACGTGATATCATGCCAAGGCACTAGTGACGAGCTCGTCACCGTGAAGGCCAGCAAGTTGGTTGTTGTTTCTGCTGGAGCGTTTGGTTCTCCGTCCATTTTGGAAAGGTCAGGTATTGGCGCTCCGTCCGTCCTCGAAAAAAACAAGATCCGTGTCCTGGTTGATTTGCCTGGGGTTGGAGAGAATTATCAAGGTGTGTCGGTGCATCGGAGTGTTCTCGTTTCAAAAAGACATGTTATTTCCAGACCATTTTGGTGCTTGTCAGATGTTCTACGCGTCAGGTGAGACTGAAACGATGGATGATGTGTGGAGTAACCCAGAAGCAATCACCGGTGAGTGGTTCATTCAATCGAGTCTTATGAAGTTGAGTATCGTGTCAACACGGTTATCAGCACAACTGAAAGAATGGGAAGGCAATGGAACAGGGAAGATTGCTCACAAGTCTGTGACCGTGTTTTTCCTACTCCCATGGGTTGCTGAATACTTTGATCACCTCAGTGGAATCGAAGCCATAGTGAAAGTGCGCCCGACAGCAGCACAGTTAAGATCCAATGGGTCAGCGTTACAGTCGAGATGGGAAACATTCTTCCAGCGCAGTCCCGACAAGCCGATGGCTATGATCATTCCATATGCTGGGTATGCCACACTTGCATCCTCGGCCTATGAATTATTCACCTTGATTGTCTTTCACTAGATTCCCAATGAATCCATCCACGTCACTTGGTCGGAAGTTCCTCTCGGGGTTCTACAATATTGTAAGGAGGTACGGCAGCTCTGCCCCTCGTCTATCGCTCTGACGTCGGTATTCGAGCTGTATCCAGAGTCGATTGGTAGTGTACACATCACGTCCGGCGATGATGTGAACTCACCTATGGACTTTGACCCTGACATTTGTTCCAAGTACGCCTTCCACATCCTCCATTACTGTGTGTTGTGCCCACGAAATTAATCACTAGAACCGGAGATGTCGCGCAGCTCACTCTGTTGTACAAAATGACACGCGAACTCTTCAGGCGTATGCCCGCATATCGGGGAGAGATGTCTGCCCATCATCCGGAGTTTCCCCCCGGTAGTTCTGCCGCTTGTAGAGAAACCCATGAGTCTGTGCCGATAGATGCGCCCGATATTTTGTACTCTGATGCGGACAATGAGGCTATCGCGAAATTCCATCGTGATCGGGGTGAGTCACCCCTGTCTGACCATTCTCGTTTCTATTGCTGAGCCCTTCTCCGCATGACGGTTGTAGCACTCACGAGCTGGCACTCGGTCAGTTCCCCAATGCTTTTTTTTGCCCCGAATCTCGTTGATGAATGGGTTAATCTAGCTTGGGACGTGTGCCATGAAACCCCGTAACCAAGGTGGGGTTGTGGATGCGCGCTTGAACGTATACGGCGTGGAAGGCCTCAAGGTCGTAGGTATGTAACATAAAATCATCATTTGTACATTCCCTTTGTTCTGAAGTGGGCTCACCAGACATGTCCATCTGCCCGACCAACGTTGGAAACGTATGTCACACTCTGTTATACAACCTGAAGGTCAATGTCGAAGTCGCTGATCGCTGATTCCTTTCTGGTTAGAATACATACTCTACTGCATTGTTGATCGGGGAGAAGGCGGCGGCCATTATTGGGGAGGATCTGGGTGTGAAAATTACATGATAAATAGCGGAAGATATATGTTCTCCAGTGCAGTATGGAAATGTAGCTCCATACCCAAGTAGAGGTGGACGTAAGTACTACCCCATGCCAGTGTGGGTGGTTCTGTCTGTTATATATTTTTCTTTTGTTCTGGTAGTAATACGGGCACATCTGAAACATCTCCTTTGGTGATTTGTCGTCAGACTTTTAACAGTGACTTCAAGGCTCGCCCTCGCTGTCGCTGATTGCCCCTTGACCTCGCTCTAAGATGCACTCGTAGTACCACCGTCCTTTAGTGGACAAAACATTTTGTCGTCTTTCCCCCGGACTTTCAATCAACATGCATGATGCACGGTTATCCGAAGTTCCCAACACTAGTACTGCCACAACTTGAACAAAAAACGAATAACGGACATGCAAGAAACTGCCCACATAGGGTAGTACTCACATCCACCCCTACTGAGGTACTACATAGATACTTGCGGATTCAGACTGGTGATTTCCTTCTGCCAAATAAGCTCGACAGCAGGAAGGCAAAAGTGCCTGAGCTCTAGTATACTGTATTGATTGTGACGTCCGCAGTGCAAGCGACTTTCTGAAGTTTCGGTCATTAGGACACTAGGAGAGTTCGACATAGAGTTCGACATGGAGCCTCCTCCTGCTTTTCTCTATCGGCGGTTCGCGTGAGACTGGTTCGATTTCGTAAGCGCTAGCCCTCTTGATATAACGAAGCAGAACGTTGACTTTTAACCCTGATAGAGTCAGTGCCATACGGTATCCAGGCTCTCCTCCCCCTCCCCGAGCCCCCGTGTGTGTCGTCAACAGAGCTGATCCCGGTCGAAACTTGTCTGCCAAGTCTTTGCTGTACAATGCTCCTCGATCGATGCCCGCCTGTTCCCCGCGACATTGTTCTGTTCACATCTGCCCAGCCACACGCTGAAACGCCCTCAATTGTAGCTTATTAAAGCTGAATACTAGCGTGTAACGATCACCCGTCCTATTTCACTGAGCATGGCTCAGAGGTTCACAGAGGTTGAGTCGCGTGTGGGCCTACGGGCTCCCATGACAGAGGTCATGTTACCAACTCAGGCAAATATATTCCCCAGTACCTGCTGGCGTGTCACTGACAGCTCCTTTATCAGCATTGATAAGGCGGGATAGGCGCGGCTCCGTCGTGCTTATCTTGGAATGGGAACGTCCTTATAACTCCCAGGCTTCTTCATCACTACTTTGTTTCTCCTCTCTTCTTGCTTATTGGACGACCGAAAGTTCATTTTCCAATGGCTACTGCAGCTAACTCTGTCACTCACCCAACTCTTGTTCAGGTGAGAGCTTGCAACTGCCGTCATTCGATTACCGCTTCACATATTATAGCTCGACCCGTTTGTGTAAGCATGACCTGCCACCGACTCTGGGGTCACTGACTTCTTGTATTAAATACCAGACCTGCGCGGGAGCAGAAGGTCTGTACAGATGTTCGAGCCACATACTGAGTATCAGGCTGACAATGTCTACATAGGGTATACACAATAGATGGCAGTATGTTGATTCACGGGAGCTAGGCAGACGTGCTTTGACTATCCTTATCTAGTCCTGAGATACCCCCTGTTGCAACTGTAAAACCGGGCGAGGTACGTGGATCAAACATCGCATGCCTGCCGTTCCTAACCCTTTCCTAGGTATTTAACATCGACTGCGTCGGTATGTCACCACAACAGAGAAGCGCGGTGTGTTGTCACTTACAGGTTGCAACTTGAAAAGACTGGACCGGTGCCCAGATTGGAAATAATGACTGTACGTTCCGGTCGTGTCGTCTCCTGTATCGTGTCTTAATCTTTCGCTTGTTCTCTAGTCAGCGATGACATTCGCGACATTGATCTTACTTCTGTCCACAACTTATCGGGCCCGATTGCCGTGGAGGGTGCAGAGCCTGGCGATTGTCTTGTTGTCGACATTTTGGACGGTATGACCTAAGAAATAGATCTGTCAAATGTGCTGACCTGGATCAATCGTAGTGAAACCATTTGACAAAATGCCGTGGGGCTACACCGTCAGTTTAGGTCGTTCATTTTGGGCAAAGGAACTGACTTGCCACAGGGCATCTTCGAGCTGGAAAATGGCGGTGGCTTGTTTGGTAGGGTACATATATCCGATGTTCAGAGCGATGTTCTAACAACCATGTCTCCTTCCAGCACGAGAGTTTCAGAGCAGAGCGGCCAAGGCCATCTGGGACTTTGAAGGTGAGATTAACGATACTCGGAACTCCCTACGAGCGAGCTGAAAATGGAACTAGGTGTCTACGCCACATCGAGACACATTCCGGGCGTTCGTTTCGCTGGTGTTTCTCACCCCGGATTGATCGGCACCGCACCATCTCACGAGCTTCTTGCTACCTGGAACAAACGCGAAGTGGGTCTGATCGAGGCACACGCTAATGCTGTACCTCCTGTTGCATTCGCCCCCCTCGCTAAAGGGGCATATGTCGGTCAAGACCTTCCAGTTGATGTAAGGGAGAGGATTTATCGTGATGGTGCACGCACCATTCCCGGGCGTGAGCATGGAGGAAACTGTGACGTGAGTGGTGGTGGTCCTCCAGGTGGTCCTGCGTACATTGCTGATAATTCGAGTATAGATCAAGAACCTGTCCAAGTAGGCTTTCTGTCTGTTGAAAATGACCCACTTACAGTGTTATGCTCCCAGGGGCTCTCGGTGCTACTTCCCGGTCTTCGTGAAAGGTGCCAACCTCTCTGTTGGCGACTTGCACTTTTCACAAGGTGATGTACGTAAACTATTTCTTGGAAGGGTCGTTTCCTTATGCAATCGAATGCTGATATCTACATAGGGAGAGGTACAGTCGATCGTCAATGCCGATATGACTGCAGCTGACATTCATCCATCAGCTTTCCTTCTGTGGCGCCATCGAAATGGTGAGACACAATCCCACCCCCCCGAAATATGTATTGGCTGACGATACCGGTAGGCTGGCATCATCAAGTTCAAGACTAGCATCATCAAAGGCGGCGTTGAGAAATTTGCGCTAAAACAGCCTATTTTCTTGGTTTGCATTTTGGGATACTTTTCGGAGACGAAGTCTAACCCACTTCGACAGCCCTCTCCTGTGGACCCGTTGTACTCGGCGAAGGTGAGCCAATCCAACCACCGTTTTTCGACAGCAATGCTAAACAGAACCCAGCTTATCTTTGAGGGTATCAGTGTTGATATTCGTGCGTGATGCGAGGTGCTTCGTCTTCGTTCGCTTTCGCTGATGAAGAGACAGACGGCAATGGTACGCAATACTACATGGACGCGTGAGTGCCATGTTTTGTGGACGATCAGTAACGTTGACACGCTCTCAGTACTGTCGCATATAAGCAAGCCGCGCTCAACGCGATTGCGTACTTGCAAAAGGTGTGTATCAGCAATTACCATGGTTCCCGAAAACCGTGCGCTTTAGAGGCACCGCTGACGTCCAATGATTCTAGCTCGGCTACAGTGAGTGACATTTTGACCTCGATCCCACGTGTTCAGAGATGACGAACGTTCGATATGCCTATGCATCTAGCCCGTGAGCAAGCATGTATGTGCCGATTCTTTATTTCGTTGCCATGGACTGTTTCCGTTCTGACCTGGACCGATGTTTTAATAGACCTCCTTCTCTCGGCCGCCCCGGTTGAGAGCCACGTCGGTGCTGTTGTGGTATGTATCTGACCTCCCACTTGGATTAGACATTGTTAACATGTATGCTTCTGCGACAGGACTCTCCCAATGCCTGTGTTACGCTCGCACTGCCCCTCGGTATTTTCGAGCACGTACGTGCAGTTCCGCCTTTGCGCCCACGTGACAACCGCGCTAAACTGCACCACCCCACAGGATATCTTACCCAAGGAAGAGGGCTTGAAGAAACTCGAATTTGGACAATGCGCGATCCGCAGCGACGGTGTGCTTTAGTACTCGTATACAATCTTCCTCTCCGTGGGGATCGAAACGGCGGAACGAGACCAAATGTAAGAACACGAAAGAAAGGGATCCGAACAATGGCAGATGTTATTCCTTGTACATATATTACATGTAACTCACCCAAAAATATGAAGCGATCCTCTGCGACAGCTATGTTCCAATAGCAAGAATATGTGTATGGGGCTGGAGAAGAGTATCCCAAACCCAGGTGCTAGGAACGCGGCTGCTCGATCAGTTTCAGCTCCTGTGGGGCACACACCTCCCAAATAGCTCTCAACGCCTCCCTTCCCGGGTTCATGTCACACACCCACTCAAACAAACCCGCTTGCTTGCCCTTCCGCCCTCCCGTCGTCGACCATCGCGCAAGACACCCCTCTTTCACGGAGACACTCCCCTCATCTATCTCTGCCAACCCCACAGGCTCCTTCAGCACGATCGTGATACGTGGATCTGTGGGCAATGGGATGGAGCTCCGCACGACAACGCCCCGGATCGGCTCTGCGTGTGTGTTGTGGATGACCGTCACGCTCGTGTACGTCGTCGTGGCCTTGCCCGCGAACGCGGCGATAAAGGGCAGTGCGTCCGGCACGCGATTGTGGATCGTCTTCACGCCAGTGTCGACCGCAAGCGAGCATTCCAGTATCTGCGGCAACTCAGTATTCTAGTGGAAATATTGTATGTATACGTCGGGTCAGGAGGTAACACATCAGATGGGCGTCAACAAAGGTGGTCGTTGGACGTACGTGAATGTCGGTGGACGATACATGTTTGTCGTTCAGATAGGTTTTGACGGTGCCTGGGAGTAGGACGTATTCACTGGTGTTCTTGACCTCGCACTGAATATTTTGGATTGAGTATGACCGAAAGAGGGAAAGAGAATGCCACGCACTGTGTAATAGACGCGGGTGTCAGTGCTGGGCACTGCGACTCGCATGAACTCCGCCTGGAGAGAGAGCGAGGCAACCAGGACATGATGCTCAGAGTGATCAGAAGGAATGAATATACATCCGTTAGCGATATGCGTAATCGGATCCTTGTTACCCTGAATTCCCCGAAGCGCAAAAAGTGTGAGTGATGTTTCTGACAAGATAGACTGACGGATGGCGCATACATGAGAAACGAGCTGAGAAACATTCTGAGATGGGGCATCCACTTGGGGAATCTCATCTACCACCGGGGTTGGGGGCCTTGGAGGAACATAGGAGTACGTTGAAGGCATTGGCCCCCTTGCTGCCGGCATGTGCGTAACTTGACTCGGAGGCGGGGGTTGGGCAAAAGGGGCAGCGTTCGACGTTCGCAGTTCTTCACGCTCAGGGTCACGCGGTCCTCCGAAAATGGACGGGATCTGGCGGCGTTGGGGTTCGGTCACTATGGGCCGGGGCTGGAACCCAAACGCGGGTTGTTGAAAGATGTGCGTCGGACCGAGACTGATATTGATCCTCTTTGGCTCAGGGAGTTGGATCAACTGCGACACCTGGTCCGCTGTTGTCAGCGCCAAGCTCACGTTTTCCCAATTTTCGCCCGTCCATTGGGTGACCGTACACCGAAAGTCGAGCTTCACCATCGACGACGGTGTATTTCCTGTCATTACAATGTGGAGATCGTACGCTGGCTTCCACGAAACTTGCCTGACGACTGGAAAAGTCGTCACATCAGGAGGGACACTTTAAAAGATCATGCTTCTCCTTACCATAAGTTACGGTGAGCTCAGCAGCTTCCTCAGGCACTTGACTGTTGCAAGCAAGGACCGTCACTACTTTGACTGGTAAATCCTTACTGAGCTTCGAGAGGCGTCCTTTCTCCTCCGTGATTCTATTGCCGACGTCAACCAGCTTGGTATCTAGTTCCGTAATCGCGGCAGTGCGTGTGATCCCGAGCTCCACAAACTCGTCAAAGAAAGATACCATCTGAGCTGCCTCGGGCTGGGCCTGAGACTTGCATTGCGCGAGCGAGTCCATGTAGGTTGTGAGGAACGTGAAACTTTGCTGCCTGAGGCGCTTCTCATCTTCCAGTCGCAGCCGTTCCGTTTCCAGCTCGCGCAATGTCTGGCTGGAAGGCGTAGATTTCTCGAAAGGATGATTGGCGACGGAAGTGTGATGGTGGCCGAGAGTCATCCTGTTCCCAGACGTGGGTGGACTGGACTCGGAGGGGATATGAACGACCTGGGGGACGGTAGTGTGGTAGTGATCGCGAATCGTCACGTTCCCCGACGTGGATGTTACTGAGATATTAACAGACTGAAGACCGTCGGGGAGATGGACGATCTCGACAACCTGTGGTTCATCCTACAATACTCTGCGTTAGAAAGGGGCAAACAAGGTGCGAGACGTCTCTACCTGAGAGCGGAGGAAGGATAAGGGGAATGTGCGAGTGATCTCAGCGCTACCCGAGTTAAATAGTTTGACAGACTTGATGGGGAACTGATTCGCTTCTATGACTGTTATGTCTTGCAAAAGAGGCTTCGTACTACTAGCGACCATATCGTGTGCCGTCAAGGACAAGTTATGGAAGACTTAAAACATCAACCAAGGCGCTTTTAGAGACCAGGGGCAATGCAACACCCTGTACACTGTACAGGATCCCGCATTTTCTCATCAGAATCCCATAAATAGTGCCCCTGAGAAATCGCAACCGCCGCTAAAAGAGAAATTACTAGAAGCGAGCTTCGACTACAGCACGGCAAAAATATACACGATGACGAGACGAGAATGGAATAAGTCAGGAGAGATCCTCCAACGCTTCGAGCCTGACGACTTGCCTGATCAATGGAATTAGAAAAGCACCACCATCCAAGTACTCTTGTTTACTTGCCTATCTCTGACCGCCTCTTGCCATCTCTGGAGCTTGGCAATTTCATGCAATTGGAACCCATAAATCCGTGGTCGATATCTATCCGCTTTCAAAGCGACACTGGCTGTGCTAACGGGTTCACCGATGACTTCGGGTACTTCTGGTTCCTCTCTCGTGCGTCTGTTCCTCCTGTTCGCGTCGGTCTCGCTGACTCGAGGAGGTGGCGCCGGTTCAGCGGGACCGGCCTTCGGAGGAATGAGATGGGGGTAAACCATAAAAAGCAGATGCGGGAATGAGGTGCCGAAGTAGGCCCCATCGATGGATCCATGTCGGGAGGACTTGGGAGAATAAACGTCTTCACAACGACCACAATAAAGTTTGACTGATTTTTCGTATGGAATATCGCTTAGGCCGACGGGTAGGAGAGGTTGAGATTGACACAAGACTCTAGGACATCGACCGAAATCTACTCTCTTGAATTTTTCAAGCTGGAGGGTATAAGATTTGAGTTGGGAAGAAGGACTAAACACATACCATTTTTGCGAGACCACGTGCCGTGACAATCCACCGCGCGTGGATGAGACCATACAACAAGCGAGCTTGGACATCTAGAGCCCCCCGAAGCTCATCCTGGATGTCATCATCTATGGGATGGGGGTAAACTACATGAACTTTGCAAACCATTGTGACGAACCAAGGTTGTCTGTGATTAGGTCGAGGGCTTGCGCATAGTTAGAAACCTCGTTGTTGAGGCCTGTTAAATTGAACCTGTCCAGGATATAGTCCTCCTCAACTTCACAGAAGTATTCGTTGCCTTTCGAAGACAGAAACCAGGATATCCACTACCGCAAGCCGTCGTTAGATTCGTTTAGATGGCGTGCTGGGGTGCCTCACCGAACTAGACAATCGCGTGAGCGATTTATTGACCAGATGGATGAGGGCGACCTACTTGGAATAATCAGAATCAGATCCAGTAGAGGCATCGTCCACTGCGCGACCGAGCATCGAATCAGTCCTCTGCTGAAATCTGTCGTTTCCACACTGACTTGTGATGGCCAACTTGCAAGGCCTTCGCTAAATATTGCAGCAGGGCGAACACGGGAAGTGGCGGTGCAGGCTGTTCGGACCTGATAGCCAAACACAGAAAAGGAATGAAGTTCACACACGCTTACCACCTTTCGTCAAGCTCATCCGCAACAACGAGACCGAGGTCATACGGATTTCTCAGTGTTCACATGCCAGAAGCTGTTGTTCTGGACATGCCAACAGACCTTCGTTCCACCAGCGCGCACATTTCTCCCTTCGAACTGGAAGAAGATATCAGAAACAAGAGGATTCATCGAGGACTCACCACTGTGACAGTCGAAATTCCCGATGCGAGCAAAATCCAACGGATTGATACACCACGGCCGCCGCCATTGTGGAGAACCCTCGAATTTTGCTTCTACTACCTGGTGGTTGCAATAGTCATCCCTGTCATGGTCTGGGTGCCGATCAACTTGAGTTCACGTGCGTTACTGTCATGCTGTCGGACAATGTTCATTCTCACCTATAAACCACATGCAGCCACGCACGCCAACTATGCATTTTTTCACTACAAATTAAGTTCCGGCTGGCTGTTCGGTCGTCAAGTTGTAAGTACATTCATCTGGTGAGATAGAGCGGAGCACGGACACATTCTCCCTATATGCGATGCAACGCACATCCAGGACAATAGTGATGCTCAATATCGCGCGTTTCGAAACAATGTACCTGCGCTTGCCTTTCTGGTCCTCGTATACGTTGCACTCAAATCGATATATACTCGCTTTGCAACTCGCTCAATATCAGGCACACCAACCGACAAAACATTTCTCGTTCCTTTTACTATTTTGTTTGCTATATTATACCTCATCGGACTGCATGGAACAAGCACTTTAAAGATATTTATCATTTTGACTGCCAATTATTCCATTGGAAAATCTTTTGCTAGATCACGGGCCGGTCCAATTTTCACCTGGATCTTCAATTTTCTCGTTCTGTTTGCGAACGAGCGTAGTGAAGGGTACCTGTTTTCGAGCCTTCATTCTGATTTAGCACCATTGGTAAGCGAACCGTTTTTGTGCGCTACACCATCTCACTTGTCATCAGGACACATTCCAAGGACTCTACCCCCGCTGGCAAATCAGCTTCAACATTACAATGTTGAGGTTGGTGTCGTTCAACATGGATTATCACTGGGCATGTACATTACCACACCCACCGGAGGTCCGTGCTGGTTTATCGGTCTTCTTAAAATCTCAGTCATTTCATTTACTACAGCCGGAGTCAACTCTCACCGAAAAGCAACGAAGTACTCTCCCTCATTCCCCCGAGCACTACACCTATGCAAACTATCTCGCCTACGTGTTGTTCCCTCCGTTATATATTGCTGGTCCGATTCTGACCTTCAACAACTTCATGTGGCAGGTCCTCTCTTTTTCCCTCCGTCGTAGCCGGTTGATTTAATCAAAATATTTTTAGCTGCGTCAACCAGTTGATATTCGACCGGGAACTCTCACAGGCTACTTGACGCGGTTCCTTATCAGCCTGCTAACCATGGAATTTATTCTCCACTATATGTATGTAGTCGCGATCAAGGACACAAAAGCTTGGCAGGGTGACACACCGTTTGAGCTGAGCATGATCGGCTTTTGGAACCTCATGATTGTCTGGCTCAAAGTGGGTCCTTAGGACAACTGCGTTTCCTTACATTAACTTCGCATTGCTCCAGCTTCTTCTCCCATGGCGATTCTTTCGACTTTGGTCACTAGCCAGTGGGATCGATCCACCGGAGAACATGGTTCGATGTATGGCAAACAACTACTCTACGCTAGGCTTTTGGCGAAGTTGGCACCGTTCATACAATCTATGGATAGTGCGGTAATAAGTTTTCCGACCCCAAGTTGCCATCCACTAACGGGAAGCAGATATATTTACGTTCCGCTTGGGGGCACCAAGAACGTAACTATAACCACAGCGCTCGTATTCACTTTCGTGGCCTTGTGGCATGATCTATCGTTCCGCTTACTCGCATGGGGGTGGCTTGTCAGCGTGTTCATTCTCCCAGAACTGCTCGCGATCAGGCTACTCCCCCAATCCAAGGTTCGTTTTCATTTTCCAACGGAACCACTACATTGTCATCACCGCTCATTTTTCACGCGATCAGTACGGACAGCACGCGTGGTACCGGCACATCTGTGCCTGCGGAGGCGTTCTTAACGTCCTGACAATGATCACCGCCAACCTTGTCGGCTTTGTCATTGGGACGGACGGGATTTTATACATGGCCAACCAAATCACGGGAAGTTTTCAAGGTAACGTCATTGAGCTCTTCGTTTTTTTCAATATGATTTTTAATTGAAGTTCGCCGATGCCGATATGGGGTGGTATATCTAATGTTGCATACGATCGTTTCGGCCCATCTCATGCTTGTTCGAAAAGGCCTTCGGTTCTTGATCGGCGCGTGTGGGTGTTTGTTCGTGGGAGTCCAGTTGATGTTCGAGTATCGGTGCGTCGCAGATTTATTTTTTTGTGTTGTTTCTTTTTTGACGAGTGAGTATCTGACATGCCTGATGATAGGGAAGAAGAAATGCGGCAAGGGATATTTCGGAGGTGTTGACAGTTGGGTTGCGGTCATGCTTGTCGAGAGTGCAGACTGTCCCTCGATGGATATGCATACTGCACACACTGCTCATTACCACGCCATTCGTGCACGGTGCAATGCAACATTTTCAAACACTGCATTATGCATACTTGATAAGGAACAACGATCCACCGGAAGGTGTGTGCAGCAACGCGGGCATGGCATCCGGGGGACGCCAAGCAAACCGACGTTGTTTTATCCTTGCCATTTTGCGGTCAGAGCTCTCCAACCTCACCACAACAAATAGCTAGTGTGAAAACTCTTACCTCCATCTTGAACCGCCCCAGTTCGGATACTGACCTTATTGCACTGCAGCTGCAATAGACGCAGATACCGGTAACGACGCTGGTTTCGAAGTAGGCAGACGTTACGCATCCTCGTAAGTGTTTCAAGCGTCCCAAATCACCCGTCTAGTCACACTCCTGCCATGCGCTTTGTCGAGACCAGAAGCAGTAGAGAGTCTTTTCTCGTCGCGGTGAGTCTTACCCTTGCGCACCATCGTTCCCACACGGTTACTTTCGAGCTCCTGAACCATTTGCTTATGCACCGTTTTCTTCCAGAAACGAGAAAGGGTTCATTCATACCTGCTTCAGACGATGGCGACCTTATCGTCCCCCTCGCACACAACGAGGACGTCGAAACTCCGACACATGAAAACCCGCCACTAATACACCAGGCTGTTGGTTTCTCGCGGACTCCATCTATCAATGCCAACGTCAGCACATATCAAGCCACAGTAGCCCCGTAGCCTGTAGTTCCCTATTTTCTCCCTGGCCAGGCTCCTTCACCCCCAAACCGAAATCCACGAAACCGAGGGCACCTAGGAGGAAGAAAGGCAAACAATACTCCGATCAAACCGGCAAGTTCAAGCTCAGTGACTCCAACCTGTCCTTATCGCCCGACTCTGGCTCTACGAGCCTCACTCCAACTTTGGTTGCAAATTCAGCGAATACCAGTTCGTTGAGCGGGGCCACCCGTTCCCCTGCACTTTCGCGTCCCATAATATCCGCTGCAAGTTACGCATTTGGTTACGCCAACGGAAACGTCACTGCAGGTTCAAGCAACACCAATGGTGCAACAACCAGCGTGGCATCAGTTGCCCCCACCGCTGACCAAGCGAACTAGGTAATCATTGAAGAAAAAGGTTTCTGAATCTGTCAATGATTCCCATAGTCGACCACCTAGACAACCTGCCCCAATCAGTACTTCTGCCACCCCTCGATATCCAATCAACGACAACTCTGGAAGACCGTCTGTGGAAAGACCTGGGCAAGCTCCTGATCTTCAAAGAACTTATTCCGCACCACCTGTTGGGCACACAAATGCGTGTAAGCACCATTGATTTTAACCTGACTTTGACTCATTCTTTTCAGCTACGGCCGTTACTCAGGGCCTTACTCAGAATGTTTCGCGGCCGATGCGAATGGTAACGTTACTCATCGAAGACATGAGAAGCAACGTACCCGATTCACAACTGGCAGAGGTCAGAGTTCCATTGAGAGTCGCTGACGATCCAGAAGATGGTTTCTGGGCAGATGCAGTCGAGATCTGTAACGCTGTTCAAGGTGGACCATCCTGTCTAGATGGTTGGCATTCTATCCATGTCATCCAGCAGCCATGACTAATTCCTTTGATCAGGCCCAGCCAAGGTGTGCACCATGAGAGGAAAATTCTGGCAATATCTCATGTGTGTCGACCAGTTCGACCAACTTCAGGTCCAGTCGAGGCACCCTGCTGTATCAAAGGGGAGAACATTGAGTGTCTTCGTGGAAGCTGTGAGTACCCTCACGCCGTTAGGTTTGGAGAAACTCTTGGAACGCATCTAACGCCTCGCATCATCCCGTGCCGCAAGGTCAACTGCCGTGTCCTCCTGTTGCACACCCGGATGTGCGACCTGTCTACAATTCTAGTTCCTCGCGCGACGCCATGTCCTCGCCCAGTGTAACGTACCACCGACCCACGTACCCACCCGTGAGGCATGAAGATCAGATAGAACGATTATCGAGAACCAACTATGCGAGGGCAGAGAGGAGAAGGCTGTCGCCCTTCTCGGAGAGTGGCTCATACGGCCACCCACAAAGGACAACATCGCCGAATGCTCGACATAGACTGTCACGGCACGACCCATACGCCGGCTCGAGTCAACGTTTTTTGACACCACCCGTACCCGGTCGACTTGCAGATACCTGAAACGTTTGCATTATACGAGCAGTTCAAGCGCGCGCGGTAACTTACAACGATCGTACGACCAAGATGGCCTGATTTTGATTTCGCAAAAAAACTGCTGACTAAGACAGGTAAGCACACAACTTGTCTATGGTAGAAAAACCGAGGGGACGTCTCAGGCTCGCTTCCCATCTGTCTCTTGGGGATTTCATTCTCAATGTCGGTCAATGTGATGTTGCCCGCTGCGGGCTACGTGGCCACTCAGATGCTGGAATCCACCCAGAACTATATCACAAACTCGCCGGGACGCACTATTCTCCTCGCGATTGTCTATTCACCGTTCATTGCCATCTTCCTGAACGTTCTTAGGCAGCTGGTATGTACTCAGAAATGCATGCTGAACCAAACTCACATGTTTGCAGATTCTTCCTCGCGACCCTTCGCTGCCCCCAGAGGTGTTCCATTTTGTACCCATCTTTGGTTCTGCAATTTCATATGGCAATAACCCGTTGAACTTCTTCGCTCAATGTAGAGAGAAGGTACGCCACGACACAGTGTCATCCTATTTCTTCGTCCAATTGTGTTGTCCTTGGCAGTATGGGAACGTCTTCACGGTCGTTTTGTTGGGCCGTAAAGTTACTGTCGCACTCGGTGCCAAGGGCAACAACTTTGTTCTCGGCGGTAAATCTATGGCATTCTCGGCAGAGGATGCTTACAAGGTGTGTAGGGTCCTGTAAGATTCTACTGTGGGCTGATTGTCCCTTAGCATGTCACGACGCCTGTTTTCGGCAAAGATGTTGTCTTCGATGTCCCCAACGAGGTGTTCATGGAACAGAAGAAGTTTGTCAAAGTTGGTCTCTCGGCCGGAAACTTCCGTGCCTACGTTGGTATGATCGGAAACGAGGTCGACCACTTCATAGGGACGGATCCAGCGTTCTTGATCTTCCAAATGAACGATGCCAATGAATGGGGACGTTTCGATGTTACAGACATTATGGCGCAAATCACAATTTTGACTGCATCGCGGACACTCCAAGGTACCGAGGTCCGCGAAAACCTGGACAAGTCATTCTCAGAATTGTTCAACGATTTGGATAGTGGGTTCACGCCGGTCAACTTCCTTTTTCCCAATCTTCCTTTGGAGAGTTATCGTAAACGTGACGAAGCTCACAAGAAAATGAGTGAATTCTATGTTGACATTATCCGGAAACGCAGGGAGTCCTGTGTTGTGAGCCCAGACTTCCACCATGTTCGACTCTGCACTCACATTTGTGATAGGATGCACAAGATATGATTTCTGCACTCATCTCTCAAACGTATCGCGATGGCAGAGCACTCCCAGACCACGAGATCGCCCATATCCTGATTGCGCTTCTCATGGCGGGTCAACACACCAGCTCAGCTACTGGCTCTTGGGCTCTCCTTCACCTCGCAGACAACCAGGAATTACAGTAAGTCCACCTTCACTTTCCCTAATGTTTTCTGTTTATCGCCTTGTTCAGGGAGGCATTCTACCAAGAACAGGTGAAACACTTCGGTAATCCTGATGGCTCATTCAGGGGTATGACCTACGAGGAACTTCGTGAACTGCCCGTCATGGACTCAGTTATTCGGGAGACGCTTCGCCTGCACCCACCCATTCACAGTATCATGCGTTACGTTCGCTCTGATGTTCCCGTCCCGCCCACTCTTGCTGCGCCTTCGAAAGATGGAACCTATGTTGTACCCCGTGGCTACTACGTTCTTGCTTCTCCAAGTGTCAGCCAGGTTGATCCGCGGATATGGCCCAACCCAGATACTTGGGACCCAAGTCGGTGGAGCGACCCTGAAGGTATTGCAGCTCAGGCTTCCAAATCATCTTCGGATGAAAACGGCGAGAAGATCGACTATGGATTTGGTGCTGTAAGTAAGGGTACAGAGAGTCCTTACCAACCATTCGGTGCTGGCCGACACCGGTGTATTGGCGAGCAGGTACGTCACGATCGTCTTCGTTGAATGTTGGCTAAGATGTTCTTTGCTCAGTTCGCATACTTGCAACTGGGAACCATTCTTGCAACATTGTTGCGCCAGGTAGAGGTCTGGCTGGATCAATCCTTGCCAGACCACAATTATCATGTAGGTGTGCCCATAGTCAGCGTCATGACACACGCTCAGTTTTTTTCTATCTAGACCATGATTACGATGCCCAAGAAGCCGCGTAATGTCTGTTTTAGACGTCGGGCCTTTGACAAATAAACATGTCTGCTACTTTGTTGCACAGAATAGATGCTTTGAATTTACGGTGGTTCAGGCCTGCAGGTTCGGATTCCTTATGATGGAAAAAGTCTGTGTATATCGGCATAGCACTTATTCATGTTAATATATCTGACTATATGCATGGACTGCGTTATTATACAGTCACCGTCTCACTACTACTGCTCGAATGCTCGAGCATATGTTCATCATATATGCTAGCCAAAGCAACTCTGCAGCTCACGCGCGAAAATCGATGGCGGCCGCAGGCAAGCGGTCTCCCCGGTCTACTTATTTTTTACTTTTGATGTGCCTTTTCATCACTGAATCATCCATGGTGTGTACCACCGTCCCTACTGATTTAAGTCAAATAAGTCCGGAATAAGGATTTCATGAACGGGTTTAGCTACTTATACAAGTGTTCTTTTACTTATTGTCAATCTAGGAACGGACATAGTTCCCGCCTACAGAGTACGAGACAATTACGAATG